>JAOXJP010231489.1:0-10621 GCA_025762735.1 Platanus orientalis | reverse complement strand
GGAAGGTGTTAGGCACCCTAATTACCCACCTTTTTAGGGTGGCTCTTCTAACCTAGCAACTTCCAAGTGCTAGTAAGCGACAGTGTGTGTGTGTGTGTGTTTATTTTATTTTATTTCATTGGTCTAGACCACCCCTGTGGTGTGATCATTGCAATCGCACCCTAGACATAGTCTCTGGCTACCTACATACCCGATCTTGTATGATTCTGTGTTCCTATGGTTTTGTCGGGATCGGACTACATGTAGTTCTAACATTTGTAAGTCTCAATAGTCAAGTATATTTGACTGTGGGACTGGTTTAGGGTAGGTTCATTTTAGGGTGTTTTTTATACTTATAGAGTACTCCCCGCTCCTAAAATGTGTTAGTGAAAAGGGGTTAACACTATGTTATACCAATTTGAGTGTTTTATAGACCTAATTGGGCTATGGTCAAGTCCCAGGGTCTTTGGGTCATGAACAAGTACGGCATGACCCTAAGATAAGGTGGAGACTTTAAAGAAGTCGGGACGGATTGAAAGGTAATGATTGGGTTAGGTTACTTAGCCGGATCACACTGACGTAACAGCCACAATACCAGCTTTATCTCCTAGGTAAAATCCAAGTGTTTGGATATCTAGATTTCTGATGCTAGGCTTGGTTTATATTCAAGAGTTATAGAAGGGTTTTGGGAGGTTCTTTGTTAATACACCTAATCTCCTAGGTATACGCCTGATCTCCCACAGAGTGAGAGTTCAGGTGTATGGGTTCAACTCGGTCCCACTTGACCTTTGCTGTTAATTCCGGATGTTGGAGTTCATATAGAAGTTAAATCTTTGCATTTTCATAGGGTTTTTGGTTATTGTGGCTGTTTAGACACTTAGGGATACCATTTGGAGCTTTTTTGGTTAGGTATGCCTGAACTCCACATATGCCTAAACTCCACATACATCTAATCTCCACATATGCCTAAACTCCACATACGCCTGATCTCCACATACACCTGAATTCAGTGTGTACGCCTGAACTTTAACTGGATTAAAATCCAGGTGTACTGTAGACAGTCTGCACTCAAATGGGCATATCTCTCTCCATAAAACTCAGAATTAAGCGTGGTCAGTCTCTTTGGAAAGCTAAAAGAGATATCTTTTTAAAAAGATATGATGAGCATAATATTATGGTATGCCTAAAATAAGTATATGCCTGAAATTTAAGTATGCTTGAACTCCATGAAAGTTAGAGTTTAGGCGAACAGGTTCTGAGCTAGAAACCAACAACCTATTTTTTGGGATTTTGAGCAATTTTCTGGGGTCTTCTGACTCTGGGCCTTTTGGGGGAGGTGAGTGACATCCCTAGGAGGGTTCAAAAAAATCCCCAACCTCTAGAGGGTGGGTGGCACCCACCTTTGGATTTTTCCAAAGTGAAAAATATTATGCTCTCAACACATATTTTTTTAAAAACTCAAGGTTATGGGACTCATATCTTGAAATCCTGAAATGAGACAGGTCTCAAATTTTACAGAAGGTCTGAGTGACCAGTTAGGAGTTTACATTTAAAATTTTAGGCCAAGTTTCATTTTACACAGGGAGTTATAGTCTAAACAAGATGGACTACTATCACAGTTTAGAATTTAGACAGCATGCTATACATCAAATTAAAAAATGCATAAAAAATAGCTAGAATTGGAAAATGAGCTTAAAAAAAAATTATTACACAGATATGATAATTAACGAAATAGTGGACTAAAAGGTTCAACTGAAATCTTATGGGAGAAGGGGTAAAAAAATCGTGCATGGGGGCTGGCTCTGTAAAATAGTGCTTGAGCACACTGTTTTAAGGGGTGAAGTGGGGTCCATTCTTGGAACCCTTCCCCATTTTTTGAGGTCCATCTTGGACATGGGGGTAGGCCCATGGGTTAGTGACATTCCATGTGAGTCATTGACCCCACATGAATATGAAAAGTAAAGCACAAAAGCCTACTTTAGCATGCATATACAAAAAAAAAACAGAAAAAAGGGGGGAGACAAGTTATCTCCCTTATGTCTCACTCAATAAACTGGAGAGGGTGGGTCCATTACAGCATGATAGGGGGATGCTTAAGACATAAAAGAGGGGGGAAGAGGAGGCCTACGTGGTTATGAGTTGGCTCCTTCTTCTTTCTCTTCTTCTTTCTCTTCTTTTTCTCTCTTTCCTTTTATTTCCTTTCTTTTCTCTCTTCTTTTTTTTTGATTTTCTTTCTTAGCCTCATCTAATCATGACCTGGGGGCCTTTTTATAGTAGGGAGCTGAGGGAGGTGGGTTAGGGTGGATAATGATCGAAGGGTGTGGAAGGGGTGAGGTGGTTGGTGGAGAAGGAGGTGGGCTTTTTAGAAGGGTTGTGGGAGGTGGTAGCTTGTGGTGAGGAGGTGGGGAGTGTGTGGAGGGGAGGAGGAGTGAGGTGTCCCCTTCTAGAGGTTTCCATGGAGGTGGAGATGAGTGTGTGGATGAGGGTGAATGTGGTGGGCCCTCTTGCCATATGTCATGTGGTGATAGGTTGTAGGGGAGCATGTGGGGCCCATGGGGAGGGGTGCAAAGCTAGGAAAGGTGGTCTTTAGATGTCCACCATTCATTTGGAATATTTCAAATGAGGGGTGTAGGGTTTAAAAATTGTTTCAAGGGAATTTTGGGTAATACAGGTAATTTTTTTAAAAAGTAATGATTGCTTTTTTTGGATTTTTCCCCTTCACTGTCTGTATCTATTTTCTAGGTTCTATAGCTCCTATATTTTCAAATTTTATAAGTTTTTCACATCTCCCAGACATCCTGGTCGCAACGAAGCTGACGGAATCAGAATCGGATATGGGCAAGTGGGTCAAAATTGGCTCCGAATGTACTCATATTGGCTCGCACCAATGAAAGAAGGGTAAGAAGGTCAAATTAATTTTCAAAATCTGCATATTAAAAGTAGCCCTTATGATTTGTGAACCATAGGCTTTGACTGCGTACGAATCAGATACCTGAGCTGAAAGTTATGCTCCAAATCTTGAATTGTCTCAGGATAAATACCGCTTGGTCCTGTGACTGGTTTTTTTGGGTTTGAATGGGGTGTGATTGTAATCATAGTTGTTTAGGTCTTACATTTGTAATGCTCTGGGGTCTGACAGATAGATAATCTGACCCTTGGTGAATTTCTAGGAGATTTCTAAAGGGGGGTTATCTGATGGAGAAATGTGCCCTGGGTTGGCAAAGAATTGAGTCAATGAGTGATGCTGGGTTTGTGAAAGAGTTTCTCCATTAGGGCATTTATTGAAGATCTCAAAAATCTTGAAAGAATGAGCCTGACCTTGATGGATTTGGACTTTCGGAGAGTTCCTAGGAGCTCACCGAGTGTCCATGGCTGATACAGGTGCATTTGCTATACTTTGGAGACAAATTAGGGAAATTGAGAGGCATTGTATCCCCTGAGGTTTTTCTTGGGAAGATTTAGGGCTTATGAGGGTATGTCCACTGACTGGCTGAGTTTCTAACTTGTATCAAGTCTTTAGGGTTTTTCTGAAAGTTTGATTTTAGGAAAAAATGATGTATTTTAAGGGTGTAAGGGTAAAATGGTAATTTTCTTACATTTTTGTACCCCAATATGAGAATGTTGATGAGATTTAGAGAATCTTAGAAAAAATCAGCTCTATAGCCTGTGATTTGAGTTTTTTAGAGGTGTAGGGGCAAATTGGTCATTTGCTAGCCTTTTGAGATTTTGATGTTGAAGGCCTTAAAAAAGTGGCTAAGACCTAGATATCTTCTTTGTAGAGAGTATTTTGGTAGTTGTGGGAAAAATAGGTTCAAATAGAGTTGATTTGGCCTTCAGAGGGTATAGGGGTAGAATGGTAATTTGTCAGCCTTTTAATTCTTCAATGTGGGAAGACTTATGAAGGTTCATAAATTCAAGGTGTCTTTGCTGATGTAGAGAAGTTGAAAAGTGGAGTTTAATTGGGTTTGATTTGGGCTTCTGGTGGTGTAGGGGTAAAATGGTAATTTATCAACCTTTTGATGATTCAATGTGGGAAGGCTTATGAAGGTTGATAAATTCAAGGTGTCTCTGTTGATGAAAAGATGTTGAAAAATGGGGTTTGATTAGGTTTGATTTGGGCTTTTGGGGGTGTAGGGGTAAAATGATAATTTGCTAGCCTTTTGATGTTTCAATATGGGGAGGCTTAAGAAGGTTGGCAAATTTAGGATGTTGATGATTTAGAATACTTTCACTGCGTTTGCAACCAGAATGTCTGTTGAGCATGCCTGCCTATTCAAAGTTCAGGGGTATCTAAACTTTGGTTCTATCTCATACTGTAATGAAACCATCTAACTCCATTTATAGACCTGAGTCAAAATTTAGGTGCAGACAGGGGCCATGGCCCAAATTCCTTACTTAAGGGCTTCGACCTGAATCCATTCTTAAGGAGCCGAGGCCCAAATTTCTTTCTTAAGGGGCCTTGACCCAATATCTTTTGTTTTTTATTTATTGGGAGGCGATACATCATCTCTATTTGTAATTCAAAGGAGATGACTTATCACCTCAGATTGGTTTTACCGTAAACGGCTTTGTTGGGAGATGACTTGTCATTTTCGATTGGGGCCTAATGGCAAAGTCATTGATGGGTGATGGAGATGTCTCATCTCCGTATTGAAATCGAAAGAATCATGTTTGTGGTGCATTTAGTCCAATGGTGGAGGAGGTTGTTGTGAAAAGCCCAATCGAGATCCCTATTACCTAATGAAGTCTATGTCGGCATGTCTTGCCCATGATAATGTCACATGACATGTTGCAGTGAGTTTTTAGATTCATTAGTTGAACTTGAGATTCAAAAGCTATGTGCATGAAACTCTCTATTAAGTTGGCATTTGTGGCAGCCCCTTGGACCTAGTTCTTCTTTGAATGACATGAATGTCTGAACTAGCTATGTTGTTGATCATTAGCTATGTATTTGGAAATTCTGTTGCCAATGGTTATGCCCCTATTTGCTCCAAGATCAAGGAGGACTTCATTTATGGGATGAAATGTGGCTTCGGTAATGGGTCTAAATGAAAGGGGTAAAAGGCCCAAGATAATCATTAATTTGTCAAGCTTAATCTCAAGTGTTCAGTGATAAAGAAAGGTCTTAAACATGGGATGAAATGTGGCTTAGGATATGGGTGCCAATGAGTGTTGAATAACAGGCTCAAAATTGTAATATTTTCATTGGGTTTATGATTGTTCAATATCATAAGATGTTTCTTGACTGTCTATGGATGTTAACAATTTGAAAGGCATGAGAGATAGGGTGCATGTTCAAATGTGCAAAGACTTGCAAAATGTGAGTACTTGTAGAATGTGACTAAACCTTATTCAGGTTGCCTACGTACCCTAGTGTAGGGATTAAGTCAAATGTACTTCATTGGTGAATGTCTTTCATCTTTTGAGTTTGAACGTTCAATATTGTAAGGTAGCTTTAGCAATGAAGTGGGTGGATGGAAAAATCCTCCCTCTTTTTTTCTTTTATGCTTTTCTTTTCTTTTCTTTTCTTTTCTTTTCTTTGTTTCTCTCTTTTTCTGAGGAGGTTTCCCTTAAGGGTGACTATCACAATAGGAGAGATTAGATGAAGGCTTTTTATGAATAGTGATTTATTCTGCAAGAATTAATACAGATTGATGACTACTTGAACATATTGAGTTGTACATGTGAGTACCTTTTAAATTGTATATGAGATGGGTTAGAAAGATGGAGTGGGTCTATCATTCTGATAGATTTGGGGTTGGACAGCTAAGGTTGTAGCAATTGATGTTAGGCTATTATGGAAGCGAGTCAAAATTTACTAAGGGTTATTGAACAATCGAGAAGGTTGTGGTTTAGAAAAAGAAGCCTTTATTGTTGGCTCAAAATGGCTAACTAATGATAAGCTTTCAATGGGTCATTTTGAGAATTCTGATCGGCCAAAAGTGTCCTTTCTTCATTTCAATGAACAATTATGATTATACTTTACATGGGTTTGATGCACTAAGAATATTGTGTTTATAAAGAAAAGGCTCTGTATTTGGCCTAAAGTGTTTGACTAGTGAAAATTTGTATACAAGTCCTTTTGGGAAACTGATCGGCTAAAGATGGCTTCATATCCTTTCTAGGAGCATTAAGAGCATACTGTCGACTGTAGAATTGGATCATTGAGCACATTGTTCTCTACTGGAGTATAGATGTCTTACACATTTTTTACTGCCGAAGTAGGTGTATATCATTGGCTGCTACATTGTTGGTTGTCAAAGTTTCCATGAAGCGAAGATGCTTGACTAGACAATTTTCCTTATTTATCATTTTTTTCCCCCAAGGCCCTCTTAGGTTTTCCTTGAGACTGAGATTTCTTTTGTCTTCATCCCTTTTTTCCCTTGGCACCCTTACAAGTTTTCACCAAGACTAGGTTTCACAAAATTTATGCATTATGACTACCAGTCAAGACATCTTGGATGTGTCTTCATGAAAGGTTCTGCAATATGAGGCCAATGTCGCTAATTGATGTTGGCTTGTTGGATGCGGTCGGGTTTTCAAAGTGACGTTTGTCTTGATGATGTTCAATCTCATGCTCTGTTGTTGAATTACTAAATCTTCAAGGAAAAATTGTTGATGACATCATACATACACAAGCTTACTTTTCAGACTTCACTAGGTGATTGGGCTTCCTACTTGACCAAAATCCACTTAGGAACTAACATTAGCGTGCCATGACTCTTAAGAAATCAATACCCGATTTTAGGTTGAATTACTTTTATTTAAACAGGTTCTTTTGGGAGGCTTTTTAGACATTTAACAACTTGTTAGTAGTTAGTAAGGATCCCTCTGGGTTTGGAAAAATATTTTAAAAATATGTACATGCAATATATGAATCATGTGCACAAAGTGATGAAAACTTTTAAAGAGGGGAGACTCTGTGAAGCATCCCATTTTGTAAAATCAATGCCCCTAGAGGCAAAAACATGGCATACATTGCAAGCAAGTCATGAGTTAAAAATTTTGAAATTCGTTCATCTAGAGGGAATCTGGAAGTTAAAGAAATACAAGATCCAAGAAATCATGCATGAATTTAGAAAATTGTGTATTTTTAAAATATGGAGTTTTACAAAGTTACAAAATAATTTTGAAAGATGGAATTTGATAAAAGTGTGTTTTTCAAACATGATGCATGCTTAAGATATGTTGAGTCATTTATTAAGTTGATTGTTATTTTATTTTGAGGCAGCATTTCCAGTAGGATCTTTGCAAGAACTTACATCTATGTTCATGATCTCTTCCTCATACAACTTCGGCAATCCAGGGCTTGGCCTTGTGTGAAGGGTGAATCCAACAGGATAAATGTAGAGAATGGTGTCTTGGCGAAATATTTTATTTATATACTAGGGACTGCACTTGGAGTATAAAGGATGACTCACAAGTTGCCTATGTACTTAACATAGAGGTCAAGATCAAGCTAGTTCATAGTTTGATTTGTACTTTCTTTGTAAAAGATAAAATGAAAGATAGGTATACAGAGTTTTCAAGGTCTTCAGGATGGTCCTATTTTGCTGATGTTGGTGATTCCCTGGTCGATGAGGTCTTGGATGTCACATTTTAACCAGAAGTAGCAGTCGATAGAATGTCTGAAGCTTTGATGGTAGATGCAATATTTCTTCACATCATACCTCCTCGGGAGGGGATTTGGTGGTAGCATTGGAGGAAGTAGTTGGAGATATCCCCCATTGACTAAGTCAGCTAGCGTGTGACTAATAGGACAAGGCAAACGGGTGAATTCCCTCCTAACTTTTTTGGGACGAGGGGAGAAAAGTCTGTGTCCTCCCTTTCTGGGTGATGGGGTTTGGACTTGCATTGTCGAAATGTTGTTGTAGGTGTGAGTGTACTAAGTAGGTAATGAAGGTACATGATAATGATGGTGCAGGTGGGAAGGGGCCACTGAGGTCATGGGCGAGAGAGATGTAGTTGGAAGAAGCTCTGACTCCTTTCATGTAGTTTGGAAAGGTACCTAGATCTTTTGGATCCAACTTTTTCTTGCAGCATGCTTAATGCTAGATGTAACATTTATCATTGATGAAAATTCATTACATGTTTGGGCCATTGTCTCATATGTAGAGCCTAGGGTTTTTAAGAAAGTTGATGTCATGTTAACCTCTTCAAAAGGACTTTTGAGTGTAGAAGCTAAAAGTCTTCATCGGAGACCATACACTCGAATGTTTTCTTATGGTTTAGGTCTTATCTTTTCTAGGTTTGGCCTTAGGGGTAAGAAGTCCAAATTGGTCTTTAAAAGCTCTAGAACGACTCATGATAAGTCTTTCAAGGTCCAGAGCTTACCCCTTTCTAGGTTCATGAACCATCTAAGTGTGTGGCCCTCCAAGCTTTGTGAGAAATGATGGATAAGGAGTTCATCGTCATTGTCGAGTTGGCACATTTCATTACAATAGGTCCATAAATGTGTGTAAGGGTATCATCCTACATTGAATTTTGTGAGTTTCAGGATCTAGAGTCCACTTTTGGCAATCTATGTTGGGGGAATAAGTTGCTTCAAACTTTTCTCCCTCACCAATGACTTGTTTAACCTATGGGTGAATCTTTTTAGCTTTGGTGGTATAGAGAATATTCTGGTCTTAGTGCATGGATTAAAAGGCAGTGTGCGAGGAGGGAATGTTGTGGGAATTATTGGGTATGTATGTTGGTCCCCTTAAGGCTTTTAGAGCTTCCCTAATAAAAGTTTCTGAGGAGGCTCTGGGCGAACGCTTGGATGACATAGTTGCCTAAGTATGAGATCCTTCTTCCGAAATGTCGTGCTGGTTTGATTCTACTAACTACCCCAAAGTTAAGGAATTGTTAAAATGATTTTTAATTATTTGAAAGATAACTAACATTCATTAAAAAAGCATAAAGCATAAAGCAAACAAGAGGGTTTTTCCCTCCAAAATTTTATGATTATTGCCAGGATTCATGTCCATTTACTAATAAAATCATTTTAGAAACAAAACTTTGTACATCATATATAAATACATATATACCAAAAATGGTTACAAAAAAGAGGGTACTTGCCCTATTACATCGGAAATGAGAATGTAGAGTACACAATCTAGAGATCAGGTGCACAGTTGGTAGCGGTGGAGGTGGCACTGATTCATAGCCTACTGAGAAGAGTTATCTTCTCAGCCCGTGAACCCAGGACTACATCCACTGATCTTGCATGAAAGCTATGCTATTGCCATGTCTTATCTTAATTCCCAAGTCATCACCAAAACTTCTACTGTATTTCAGTAAGATGTAATCATGTTTCGGGAATAATGTGGGTGATGACTTAATGCAAGGCCTCTTGTTTGAAGAGGTAGATACGATAGGTGTGTCAGGTTGTGTATGCAGCTCTTAGCAAACCCACTGCTCGTAAGTAAGTGACATAGCTTGGACTTTCATGGATGTAAGTGCCTAGTGGCTAAGTAGTCTATGTAGGTGAGTCATCCCACAGGGTGGTCAAGCAAGACCGGATAAAGGTGGGTGTCATACGATTTAGCTTACATATATCTTCAAAGATTGTAGGAAAGTTAAAGAGATCTTTCTTGAAAGTGAATTGTTGAAGGATGTGCATAGGTACATAAGGGGTAATCTGGAATTCCCCTATGATAGTCACATAAGGGCGGCCCTTGGAGAATAGGTGTGGATAGCTTGTTTTGTGCTTCTTGCTTTGCCAGGTGACAAGTTCAGGACACACACTAGAAAGTAGATTACGATAGTCAGATGTCATGGCCTCGACCAAAAGAGGTCGGGTGTTGACAAATGTGTGTGTGGGAGTCAAATTACAGGATATATGAGTGGGGGATGATGATGAAACCTTAATATGTTCATGCAGCCAAGCTTGTAAGGAAGCCAGGCAACTATATAACTAAGCTCATTGATGTTGAGTGCATTGTGAGATATAGCAATAGTCTCAGATGCGATCATGGGAGCTAGGGTCTTCTTCTATAAGTGTTGCCCCCAAGATGTTAAAGATGATGCCATTAACATGATGACAACTTACATGAATCAAGAGTTATTCTAAGATGACTAAGGTAAACCTTTTGTACTTGATCGGGTTTGAGGAATCATCAAACCTGTTCTATCTCCTTTCCAGTAAGAGGTTGAAAGGACAACGTATGTCTCCCATTCTTCGGGGAGAAGGGCAATTAAGGTATTTGCAAAGTTCACGGAGATGGAAGAGTACGCATCCAGTTGTACAAGTTTGTGAACCATGTCTATAAGTACAAGCATGAAAACAGGGTTAGAAATGTCATTTTATAGCTGAAAACAGCACTCTGCAAATTCTAAACCTAATGCCTATTTTCTCCCTCAATGCCTGATTTTTGCTTGACGCCTGATTTTAAACATAATTAGGTGCTGAAATAGTTATAGGAAAAAATGTTTGATGCCTAATTTTTTCCTTAATGCCTGATTTTAATTGCATTAAGAAGTAGGCGTAAGGTGTTGAAAATTCAGGCATTAGCCTAAAAAGCAAGCTTTAGCCCAAAAAACAGGCGTCAGCTTAAAAATCAAGCGTTAAGCCTGAGAGACAGATTTGTCATTTTTGATTTTTTTGCTTCTTTTTTATTTGTTTTTTATTCTTCCTAAACATTGTTCTAACATATTTCAA
>JAOXJP010231488.1:0-10621 GCA_025762735.1 Platanus orientalis | reverse complement strand
GAGAGAGAGAGATGAAACAATGGATTTTGCCTAATTTTAGTAAAATCATAACAATACATGAATGGTGCATTTGCATCAGAATTAAAGGTTTTTTCAAATACGTGCACAATAAAATTTGAAAGTAAATTATTATTTTTTCATATATAACATAGTAAACTTTGTATTCTATAACAAACTTGCAAATATGACAGATGATACCAAATTTGCCTACTATGCTTTTAACCTTGGATATAGTGTTAAATTTTTTAATTTTGATGGCATCCAATGAATACTTTTTAACTTTATCTAAAAGGAATGCAAGTTTTATAAAAATAGGAACAAAAAGGGAAGTAGTTAAGATTGATAACTAGGAGACCATTATTGTTATCACAATTCAATCATGCGCAAGACGAGAGATAGTGCAAATGATGTTAGTCATAAAATTACAATGGGATGATTGAAATGGAGAGATGCTTATGGAGTCTTGTGTGATAAACAAATACTACTAAAATTATATAAGAGTAACATGTTCTTTTTCAGATGTTAGAATATCTTCCTCTTACAAATGCAGCATTTATGAGGTTTATAAGGGATTAATAAAACTTGTCATATTGTTAAATTATTTTTCAATGTCCTCTTAAAAGACTTAGTTGTGGCACAGCTTGTGTGGCAGGTCACAGGGTCAACCTATGTAGACAAAGGATTCCCAAGTTGTGAAGTTCAAACCTGATGCACCACTGTCATGCACAACCTTGCAGTACAAGTTTAGTTTCCCTTATAAGGGTCTTGATGTACCCTAAATTGTCTTTTTGTCATAAATATATTATTATTGGTACACCTTAGGACAATTATCATTCTAGTTATACTTCAAGATACCCGCCACAAATTTGCATACTAATGTGGGAAAATCTGACCGATGCACAAAATCCACAAAAAAATTAGAACCAACAATAAAATTGTATTTATTTTCCAGCACCTAGAAGAGCCAATAAATAGATGACATTTCCATTGCACATATGAGAAAACTCAATATTATAAATCACATTAAAGACTCAAACACTACATAATCACTTTTATACAATTATTATGATACAAACTAGGGGTGTCAACAAACCAAGCTGAGCTGAGCCAAACTTTGACTTACTTAGTTTAGGCGTGTAACACAAGGACCAGGCTTTGGCTCAGCACACCAAATTCAAGGTTATTGCTTCAGGACTGAATATTAAAGCTCGACAACCCATGAACCAAACATGCTCCTGAAAGCCAAAGATAAAAAAGTAGTTGAAACAAGCACAATGGTCCATATTATAACAAGATATATCTACATATAAACATATTTAATCTTTAAAATTATGATATAATAAGCTATATAAGACTTTTAAAGAACCAAGCTTATAAGTGAGTTGAGCCTAGTGCAACTCAGTTCAGGCTCACTTAGCTAAATGAACTCAATGGAGACTCTAGCTCAGCTTTTGTAAGCCAGAAATAAAGTTCAAGCTCAACTCATGACAAGCCAAACCACGGAAAAGATTATATATGGAAATCTGCTTTTCCTGATGCATTAGGATGGCATTAGTGGGTGGACACATCAGTGCTGAAAAGTAATAAGCACCCCCCAAAAAGTGAAAATCACTTTTAGGTACCAATACTCAGCCCCCTGATGTCATCCTAATACATCAGGAAAAGCAAATTTTTGTACCTAATCCCAGCCCCCGTTCACTCTGCTTAGAACTAGCCGATTGCAAAGACCTCAGGGCAATAGGGTTCACTACTCCATTGGAGATAGCCGTTGGGAGCTGAGTTGAGGACTCACTCACCACCGAGTTCAACTCACCTTAGAGAGATTGGAAATGTGATACTGAATTCGACCTCGACCACCGAGTTTGAAAACTCATCGATTGACCCACTTCCGAGATAACTTCTTCACCATCATCTCTGGCTGGTCACCTCCGATTCTGGTTTATGTGGTGTGGGCAGAGGGCAAAAACATTCAACCTATGCATTTCGTCAACTGACATCCCATCATAGCTTTCAAACTGTAGCATAACTTGGGCGAGCACCTACTTTTGAGTGCCTCAGCTTAAACCATAGATCTAGAACACTAACCCCATGAATCCAAATCCTTTATCACCAATGTTTCTTCATAATGGTCTCTGCGACTCTAGTGTCGAGTGCAAGCATTCACAAAACAAACCACATCAATCCTCTGAGTACAGAACAAATCACCTAAAAAACCTTTCTCTAAGAAAAACATGGATCAAAAAGACCAATTAACTAGAACACAAACAAAATAAACACAAACCACCACCTCCAAAGGAGAGGAAGATATAACAAAGCAACTTTCCAAAAATAGAAAGTGCTTAAACAACAAAGCACCTCCAAAAGAGGCCTTAACAACAAAGCACCTCCAAAGGAGAGCTTACAGAGAGCTTCTCACAAACAAACTGCAATTTGATCTTCTCACCGGTATCCTCCACTATTAGATCAGCTTACATAAGTATTATGTTGCACCAATACTCTCTCACTCATAGAAGAAGAAGAAAAAGAAGAGCCATAACAAGGAAGGAAACCTAGATGGGGCTAAATCTCTCGTCCCCTTCGATTCCAACTCTGCTCTGAAGGACAACCATCTGATCAAACCCCAGAGCTTCACCCCATATTTTGTTTTGGCTGAATCAGCTTGTGACATGACAATTGACCACATAGGAAGCCGATCTGGGTCAATTGAAACTATAACATAGGGTGGAAGATACAATGACACATATTTCTATACCATACTAATACCCTATAGAATTGAACCAGGGACCTCTCACAAGGGCAGACAATGTTGCAGTGACCAGGTAGGCTCGTTGGGTATGTTTGTTTGCAAAGATTTTGAGCTTTGTTAGGTAAGACATATACAAAGGCACATCCACACCAACTTTATCATTTTCTTATTATTATTATTACTAGTGGGTTTGAATTGGACAGTCGAGCTTTGTTTGATGAGAATTAGACCTCTCCTAAGTTTTGCACTCTCAAAACTAAACTATAGCAAAAACCATGCAGTTTTTTTATACCATCTGGCATTTGTGAGCCACAGAGTTTCCTGTAAACCAGTTAGTTCTTATAAAACATGCATTTAACATAGTTTTGAAAACCCTGTGTATATTAAACCCTCGTAAAACATCTTCCCAACTTTCCTGCTCTCTTTTTCCTTTTCCTCGAACACTCTAAATATTAGGAAGCCCTAATCTTTCATCCAGCCGAAAAGGAAAAAAAATGAAGAGAAGAAGAATAAAATATCAAATAGGAATAGGAGGAAAAGAGGAGTTTAAGGAATCTCAACGTTTTTTTTTTGGCAAGGAGCCTGAGCTCTATTTCATTCAACAATAATTATTCTCATTACAAATATCCATTTGAAGTATAGATGAGATACGTTGAGGAAGAAGAGTTCCATTCCATTTATAGGATATTTGTTCCTTGGATGCGATAGCCACCATTGAGTGGGCAGCTTTGTTGCAATCACGAGGAACATATAAAATGGAAACTTGGGGGTAATGATCTAGTAGTTGGCGGCAGTCTAAAATGATACTTTTGATCCTCCAATGGCATGATGATTGTTTGAAAGTGAGGAGTTGGACTATCACCATACTATCTCCCTCAATGATTGTGGGCACAAGTGGCAGTTCTTCAAGTTGCTTCAACCCCATCAGGAAAGTCGAGGCTAATGCCTCTTCTGGGCTACGGGGATTGAGGGTAGCAGTCTCCCCATTTATGAACGATCCTGAATGGTCTTGGGTGATGGTTGCGGCTGCACTTTGTGCTCCCACTGCCCCATCTACATTGATCTTTAGGTTTCCTTCTGGCGGGGCAGTCCATTTTCCTGATTGGTTATAGTCTTGGTTTGCACTTTCTTGCTCACTTTAGGAATTTGGGTCTGGGGAATAGTCTTTTGACATCTAAACTGCTTTTTCCATGATTCGCCAATTGAGATTGGTTGGTGTTCAAATAGGAATTTATTCCTTGCCTTCCACATGCCCCACATGATTATGGCCCCTTGGGTGATCACTGTCATGTCTTATGAGGGCATGAGCCACTCTGTGATCCATTCTCTGCAGGGTTTGGTATAGTGTTTGAGCCTAAGTCCTAGGTTTGAGCCAAACCAGACCGCTTAAGCCGCCTCACATTCAAAGAAAAGATGGTCTTCAGTTTCATTCTTGGTCTCGCATAGAGGGCATAGTGTGTCGCATTCTTTGAGGAATCTTTCCATTTTGGATTTGAGGGGGAGGGCACTGTTAAGACATCTCTAGAGGAAGATGTGGACTCTTGGAGGAACATTATTTATCTTCTAGAATTTTTGTCAAAAACCCTTTGTTTCTTTCTCTTGGCTCTGAGATGTAGATCCAATTGCATCTGCTATCAATTTGTATACGAACTTTTTAGAGAATTTGCCAGAAGGGGTCTTAGTCCATATTAGTTCATCCTCTCTACTTGGGTCTTCTCTAGATAAATGGATTTTGAGTATAGCCATTGTAGTCACTCTGTCAAATATTGAGTTAATTAACTCTTCATTCCATGAGTGCACATCTTGGTTGATGAGTTCGTTAACTGTTGATTGAGCCATCCTGCCACGGTTTGATATGTTACAGAGCAGACAAGAGTTAGGAAGCCAGGGATCATACCATATGTTGGTGTTGAATCTTGAGTTGATGATTTTGTTGGTGCCTTTTTTTAGTATGTCTTTGCATTTGATTGTCAGACCAAGCTTTGGAGGCTGCTTTGGGGCATTTTCCTATCCAAGTGTTTTAGGTTTTCAGGTGCCCATAGTAATTTGGACCCAGTTGCTTCTGGGTTTTGTAAAAATATTCATCCAATCTTTGTGATTAGAGATTTGTTAACCCATTCCATCTCCCTGATGCCCAGACTACCTTTTACCTTCTCCTATTGAAATTAGCTCTAGGCTTTTAGATATAGATGTTTCTCTCCTTTGAATCCCCACCAGGAGGTCTCTCTGGAGTGCATTCAGTTTTTTGTAGGTCTCCTTTGGTAGAAGGTAAGTGCCCATTAAATAGACTGGTATGCTTGCTAGCACTGCCTTTATCAAGATTAATCTTCCTGCATGTGATAGTAGTTTGGCCTTCCATCCTGCGAGTCTGGATCTGACTTTTTCTAGGATTGGTTGGTACATGGATACTTTTGATTGATCTAGCAATAAGTTCGCTCCCAGGTACTTTTCATCCCTCCGCATTTCAATAAGTCCCAGATATTAACTTATTTGGTCCCTTTCCTCTTGTTTCACATTCCGGCTGAAGTGAATTGAGGATTTCTTGTAATTTATTTTTTGTCGTGACCACCTTGCATATGTGTCTAGTGTCTCTTTCATTGAGGCTATGGACCTTCTGTTGGCTCTGTTGAATAACAAGAAGTCATTTGCAAACATTAAGTGGGACACTGATGGGGCATATATGCTTATCCTTAGGCCTCTTAGGTGGAGAGATTCTTCCTTTCTGTGTATCATTTGAGTGAGGACTTCAACACATAGGATGAATAGGTAGGGAGATAGAGGGCATCCCTGCCTTATTCCCCTGGTAGGCTTGATGAAGCCCTTAGTTGTGCCATTTACCAAAATGGAAAAAGATGTGGTAGTGGTTCCCTCCATAATTAGATCTGCTACTTGCTAACTGAACCCAAAGTTATGTTGGGTTGATTGGAGAAATGTCCATTCTACTCTGTCTTATGCCTTGGACATGTCTATCTTGATTGCCAATGCTCCTTCTCTTCCCCTCATTTTCTTCATTGAGTGGAATAGTTCTTTTGCTGTGATCACATTGTCAGAGATCTTCCTACCTGTAACAAAAGCACTCTAGTTTGGAGAAATAAGCCTGTGGAGAATAAGCTTAATTCTATTCGCCAGGATTTTGGTGAGTACTTTATATAATACATTACAAAGAGAAATGGGCCTATAATCAGATGGGTATTCATTGTGCCTTTTTTCCAGGATAAGCACTAAATTTGTGTGATTAAGTTTATTGGGGATGTGCTTATTTTAAAAAAAAATTGAACAAGTCTTACTACATCTTGGCCTATAAACTCCCATCATTTTTTATAAAAAAAATTGCAAAAAATCCATCGGGACCAGGAGCTTTCCAGTGATTCATGCTGAAAATAACTTCTCTGACTTCCTCCTCGTCTGGGGTCCTGGCTAGGTGTTGATTATCTTCCTCCATGACTGGCATTTCCATTAGATGGAAGTCAGCAAGCATATTTTTTGGATTGGATGTTGACAAAATCTCCTTGAAGTATCTTGAGATGGAGGAGATTATTTCTAATGGTTGTTCGGTCCAATCTCCATTTTGATCCCTGATCATAGATATATTATTTTTTCGGTGTATGTTCAGGGTTATGGCATGAAAGAATTTGGTGTTCCTATCGCCTTCTTTGATCCATGTTATTTTGGATCTCTGTCTCCATAATATTTCTTCATTTAGGAGGGTTCTATTGTACTTGTCCATAAGGACTTGTTCTTCCCTTCTATCTTCTTCAGAATAGTCTCCTGCCTGGATTTAACCAAGTATGTCTCTTATTTCTATCAATTCCTTTTGGACATTCCCAAATTTTTCCCTGCTCCATTCAGATATGCTTTTTCTGTAATTCCATAGCCAATTTGTGATGTCAGCATTATGTTTTTAGGTCCAGGCCTTCTTAGAGAAATCTAGGAAATCCTCATTCATCAGCCACATTGCCTCAAATTTGAAGCTTCTTTTTTTCCTAAATTTTTCGGATTTCTCTAAGTAGAGGAGTATGGGATTATGATCACTATTGATGGTGGGTAGGTGAGTGACTATCGCTTCAGCAAATCTGATTCTCCAGCTACAGTCTGCAAATGCCTTGTCTAGACTTTCCCGAATAAGGAATTGTGCTTGCCTCCTGTTTGACCAAGTGTAAGTTAGGCTTACATATCCCAAATCTATCAGTCCACAATAATTGATGAAGTCTGTAAACTCTATGAATTCTTGTTCTGGTATAGAGTTTCCTCCCTCCTCCCATGGGGATCTTATTGTGTTTAAGTCTCATATACAACACCAAGGGGCTATATATGAGTCTGCAAACCTTTTGATGTCCTGCCAGATTTTGTTTCGGTCTTATTTTTTCGGACACCCATATACTCCTAGCAATACCCAGTCTAGGCAATTGATGTGGATTTGAATCTTTGCCACAATGATATTTTTAAGGAATTGATGATGTTTATTGAGACTGTCTCTTTCCAGAGCAGCCATAATCCTCCAGATCTTCCTAATGATGGTATAATACAATGATTCGGCCACCCAATTCCATTAGTAATTGTCTTTGATTTTTCTTCCAACATTTTTTTCTTTGAGAGGAATGAAATTTCTACTAGGGTGGCTCTGAGTAGTGATATCAAGGTTCAAATTGTTGGATTACTACCCCCACCCTGATAGTTACATGACAGCACTTTCATTTTCCTTGCGGCTATTCCGGGCTAGCTGCCACCACCCTTTCATAATTATTGCTCCCACTAGAGTGAGTTGTATCTGCTTAGCTATGATGATGATTGCCCCTCGGGGTGTGTGCTTTTTTCCTTCTAGTAAGTCTAGCTTGAGCTTTGCGACTTGGCCAAGAAAGTACTAGGTGTACCTTTTCTTGTCTTTTGGATATTTAGGTGTTCAAGTCTTCAACATGAGCTTTTCCCCATTCCTTTTTCCTTGTTTTAATGGAGCTGAGAGTGAAGACGATTAAGTCATATTTTTGCATTGCATTGTGTTCTATTGGATTTGTCTGGGTGGATGGGACAATCTCATAAGGATATTTTTCCTCTTCTTGACTTAGCTCCGGCTCATCATTATGGGCTTGGACCAGTTCATTCTTGGATCCTGGCCGCTCCTTCTCCATGCAAATCATATTTGGTGACCCAATTTTATTCCATGTACTCTCCTGTCCTATGGTCCCCACCGATTTTTTGGCATGTATCATGAGGATTGGCACTCTAGCACGATTTGGGGGATTCATATCTTCCATCTTTAGACGTTCTTGTTGCCATTGTGATATTGGATCTCCAAGATTTACGGTTGACACCACACCTCTCAATTCGGTTTACATCATTGGTGTGGACATCAGGGTTTTGGGAGGGGTTCAAATTCCTTCACCTATCCGTGGTTTCCAAGCCCAATCTTCGGCCCGCGATGCCAATGCATGAAAGGTTGCTAACCCTTTTACAGGAGGGTTAGGCTTTTCTGGTAGTCGCCACCAACTCGGGGTTAACAAATGGAGTTGGGCATCAATTCTCCTCTTCCTTGAACAGGAGAAGTCTAGACCCAAAGGTCTAGGGATTTAACTCCTAATACTGGTCTACTTTCCTGAGATAAAGGGTAAGTTGTTTAGTTGCATTTGGGAAAAGTGTTAGGCACCCCCAAAAACCCGCCCTTTTAGGGTGGCTTCTCTCATTCATACACGTTTTGAATTATATTAAAGTCCATGCTTTGTTAAATGTTAAGTTATTAGTCTAGACCACCTCTATGGTGTGATCATTACAGTTGCACCTAAGATATAGTCTTAAGCTTCCTACATACTCGATCTTGTGGTTCGGGTGTTTCTAGGGTTTTGTCGAGATCAAACTGCATGTAGTTCTAGGGGTTTGTTGTGTATGTCAATCTTAGTAATCAAGTACGTCTGACTGTGAGAGTGATTCAGGGTAGATTCATTTTAGATTTTTTGTATACTTACAGAATAATCCACGCTGGTGCAAAATGTGAACAAGTTATTGAAATGGGGGTCAGGACTATGTTGTACCAATGTGCATGATTTTAAGAACCTAATTGGGCTATAACCAAATCATAGGGTCTTTAGGTCACGAACTACTGCGACATGACCCTAAGGTAAGAGGGAGACTGTAAAAAGTTGGGATAAGTTGAAAGGTAGTGATTGGGTAGGTTGACTCAATTTGATCGCACTGACGTAGCAACCACAACCCAAGCATTATCTCTCAGGTAAAGTTTGGGTATCGGATACACTTAGAAATCACAAGCGTATAGTCAACCTTACTATGATTGTTGGGGAAGCTGAAAGAGGCATTTGCAATGAAGGGGTCCCTAGATTATGTCTATGGAATGAAATGGTTTGAAGCTGGGTTTTATTTGTCTTTCACAGGCTTAACGCATGAATTTTCAACACCTGAATTTAATTCAAATGAAATTCAGACATCAGTTGCTAGAAGCCAACAATTGATCTTGGGTTTTGAACCCATTGTGTGGGTCTCAGAAGGGTGAAAAGTTGTAGATAAGGGTGGGCCCCTTTTGTGGTCTCTGACCTTTGCCTTAGGTCCAAAATGAAAAGCCAAACATTTAAGAACAGAGCGATTTTTAACACAGGCCTAATGCTTGAAATTCCTCTTAATGCCTGAATAAAAATCCAGGCATTTGAATGAAAACAGGGCCCATAGAGGTGCCTAAGTACATGGATGAATTCCAATATATCATTTGTTTGTGTATAAGCTTTAGAGAAGGTCAGGGTTCACTAGAGTGGATCCTAGATCCCAACGCTTGAATTTGTCCAACTCCTATATTTACTTTCAATGCCTGAATTTTAATCTGTTAAAATTCAGGCATTAGGTTTACGACAATCTTCACTCCGGAAGGCGTATCTCTCTCCACAAAATTCTAAATTGAGCATGGTTGGTCAATTTGAAAAGTTGAGAGAGAGAGATTTTCAACCATATATGACAAGCCTATTTTTGTTCTAACGCCTAATTGTCCAATTCCTGATCTTCCAACGCCTAAATTTTAAATTAAAATTTAGGCGTTAAGCCTGGACCTAAAATCCGACAACCTTGTTTCGGCCATTTAGACCCTTTAGGGGCATTTAAAAATTCTAAAATTTCTACCACATGTAAGAATATACCAGGGGAATAACATGTCCAAAAATTAGCTCAAGATCATTTCTACAAAATTTTACAAAAAATCAGCAATAAATCAGCTAAATTGGGTCACAAATGACCCATATTTTTTAGTCTGTTTAGGGGGCCATCGTGAAGCCTTCCACAACTCCTACAATCATGAAATTAAATATACTAACTAACATACATGTCTACTGTGACATACTAAAATTTGAGCTCAAACAGGTGTGTATAAAATTCACAAAAAAATCGACACTAAAACATGTTTAGAAATAAGAACAAGTAGAGGTTGTTGAGCCTATATTGTGTAACCCGAATTGATGCAATGATTTAACATGATTTTGACATCATAACAACATGTAAGTAAGCATAAGAATTTAGGGATTAGCAAAGCATAGAGGGTTTAGGCTTACCTTGGGTCCAAGTGGCCTTGATTTTGCAAAAATCCTCTTCTTCCTCTTTCTCTTAGGTTTTTTAGGGTTTCTTGTTTCTAACCCCCTTGAGCACGAATTTTGGGGTATTTATAGCCTCTAAAGGGTTGTAATATGTGGCTAGGGTTTAATCTAAGATGGAGTCTGGGGATTAGTTTAGGTGATTTTTAGGTGTAGGGCTAGGATTCAATCTAAAATGGGTGGTTAGGGTTCAAGGATTTTGTGCTAGGTGACTTGGCTAAAGGAGAGGCTAGGATTAAGTTAGCTATCTTAGGTGGAGGGTGAGGATGAGGGTGTGCTTGTTCACTTGGATTGGTGA
>JAOXJP010231487.1:0-10621 GCA_025762735.1 Platanus orientalis | reverse complement strand
GGACTGAGAGAGAGGGGGTTCAGAGAGGGAGATGTGTGTACCTTCTTTGCGATAACGGCAGCCGGTGATGAGCGATGGGCTACCAACGTCGACGAATGATGAGCAAAGGTGATGGTTTGCTCCCATCGAAGGCAGTAAAAAAAACAAAAAAGGTAAGTTTTATGCAATCCATCTTACCTTAGTGACGTTTTAACCGGGGGGGGGTCCACTACTTTAACCAAACCATAAAAAAACTCTGGTTTTCTTGTGCGAGGGATTTTAAAATTTTTTTATGTGCGTGCCATTCAAATAGGCTACGCGGTTTTTAGAGGATGAAGAAATCGGTGTATAAAATCCGCGCTAGACTTTTGTTGGATTGGGAAGAGGTAAATGGTAGATTGGCCAAAGCAGACAACAAAAAGGTTACGGCAACGAACTACGAAGGAATAGCATGATTTTGTATCTTTACACTTTCATATTGTATGACAATACCCTTTGTCTTTGGGCTGGGATTAGGTATGGAAATCAGTTTTTCCTAATGTATTAGAATGACATCAGGGGGCTAACACATCACTGCCAAAAAATGACTTTCACTTTTTGGGGGTGCTTATCACTTTTCAATGCTGATATGTTTACCCCCTGATGCCATTCTAATACATCAAGAAAAGCTGATTTTTGTACCTAATCTTTTCCGTTTTTCTATTGGTAAAAAACCAAGATACTGCTTTTTTTTCTTTCTCATCTCCTTCTTTTGTCTCTTAAAGTAACTAATTTTTTACAAAAAAAAAAACAACTTATTGAATTTGTTCACATTTCATGATTTTTATTTGACCCATGAAACCCACACATTAGTTATATATATATATATAAAAGAAATTAAGAAAAGAAAAACAAAATGAAAATGAAACCCACATGCTCCTATCACTTTAGATGTTTAATTAATGATCCACCTGTTAGATGTCCATGATCCAAAAATCAGATCGTATTGAATAATCCCAATCACCCTATTAATTAAATGTCAAATAGTTGATAGTCTGGATAAAATTATCTAAAATTGGTCTAGCAAGCTCCATATATTGATTCATTTGTTAGAATTAAGGTTGTCAACAAGTTGAGTTAGCTTGAGCCTTATTTGAAGCTTGTAGAGTAGAGCCCAAATGTACAACTATTACAACAGAATGTTCCATGACACTTCTAAAGATTTAGCTCTAACAGAACATTGACTTTGTGAAGTTTCAAAATAGTCTCAGTTAACAATTTTGTGGTAATTTCTGAAGTAAATCTATAATAACTCCATGTGAATTAGCCTGTAAGCTATGTATCATTAAAAAGCTGTATGAGTCTAGTTTCTAACGCATCAAACGATATGCAATTTGGAGTCTTCTAGAGAAAGTTATGGCCAATTTCCTATAAGGTGTTGCGAGTTTGAAGTTTTTATGACTTTTCAAATTCTCACATTTGTCTTTATGAGCCTAGTAAGTTGTATTTTGAGTATTTGGTCCAAAGTCTTAGGCAATTGAGTCTTGGAACTCTAAATTATTATTTTGAAAATGTAAGAAATTGTTGAAAGTGTTTACTTTATTTGGAGGGCTGTTCCAAGGCTAGTCCTATATAAGCCTATGGCTGTGTATGGATTTGGCAAAGAACTTTGATAAATTGAACAGAATCATCCTTTGGCTTTTGAAGAAGATTTCTTCTATAACTATTATCCATTCAGTGGTTTTGTTTGGTGGAAAATTTTGCTTTGGATCTCTTGGGTGGATTCCTTTGAGTGGTGAGTTTATCTATCTTTAGCTCTATATCCCTTGGGTGGATTCTTGTGGTTGGTCCAAGTCTTCTATATAAGCCCATAGTTGTGAATGAATTCTACAATGAGTTTTGATATTTAAAATCACTATTTACCCACCTGCAAATAGGGGCTTGCAATGTTACCAAACTTAAAATCACTACCCCTATAAAAGGACATTAGCCTCATTACCGATACGTCAACTAAGTTAAGTTATGATATGGGAAACAAGTTCCGCCATTGTGTCCCATAGCCAACCAACAAGCTGATGCAATGAAAAAATCGACTATGAAAATCGAACATAACAAGGTTATCAAGAAGACAAATGATCCTATCCCATATGATGTGATGGCACATCTCAAAAAGATCATGTTTTTGTTAACTGTCTATAATGCTCTTCGTATGTCACTAGAGCTCAGAGCCTCTATGGTCTATACACTAACTCACCTAGACGAGTTCGCTACAAATGACAAGGTCGCTAGGGCTTCTTGGCAAACCACAACACTAGAGGGGTTGTGAATGCCCACAATTACTTTCGAGGATACTGACCGGTATTCTGATGACCCTTGTCATAATAAACCATTGTTCATCATAGGAACTATTGATAACCAACTTGTGTCTAGGCTAATGATTAATGGTGGTTCGACAGTAAACATACTTCTAGCCAAGACACTGGCATATCTAGGGGTTAACCTATCTTAGCTTAAGCCTAGCATTATGGCCATTCAGGGCTTCAATCAAAATGAGCAACGCCCTTTTGGCTTTGTTAGGCTAAGGACTAAATTTTGCCATATAGAAAATTAGACATCTTTTTACATAATCAATGCGAACACTGCTTACAATGCCCTTATCGGTCGACATGGATGCATAAATTTTAGGTAGTCCCTTCCACATACCATCAGTGTATTAAGTACCCCTGGCAAGATACTTAAGGCACTATAGTAGCTGACAATAACCCATTACAAGCAGCAAATGCTTATTTTGCTGATGCCACATACTATCAAAAGATTAATCCCTAGGAAGCAGTACGAGATACTCTATAGAAGGACAATGATAGTAATGCCAAGCCCCAAAAGCTTAAAGTACGGCATGACATTAAAGAAACCAAGGATAAACCCACATTGTTACCAGATGCAGTGGCACGAAATTTCATCCTTACGTTGGCACAATTGTCAGCAATATGGGTCGATTCTTATCGATCACCCTTAATTTTTCTCCCTGAAGGCCTTATTCAGTCAAAGAATCACTCAGGTCCTGTACCAGAGAGAGAACTTAAAGACCCAGACAGTTTGTTGTCACACATGAAATTGGCTCCCCAATTGCTTTAGAGTTCTAGCTTTGACCAATAAGGGAAGTTAAAGAATTCTTATAGGGGCAAGGAAGTTTTTAACTCAATAATTTGAGTGCTTAATCTTCTATTCCAAGAACAAAGATGATACAAGAGGGTTGGGTAAGAAGCCCACCAAATTAAATTTTTTCTCCCATGTAATAACAACATACGAGATTGACTTAGTAGAGGACAATCCCTTTGAATGCTTATTTACGGAAACAAAATTGTCTTCCTCTGAAGATTTTATTATGGAGCCAGTGATGCCTGCCCCTCCAGAACTTGAGGATAGAGGCCAAGCAACGGTTGATGATTTAATAGAAGTAAACTTAAGAACTAAAGAAGATTTTCACCCCATCTTCATCAGTGTGCGCCTTTCCTTGAAAAAATAGATGTAGTACCTTAAATTTTTTTGAAAGAACTGAGATGTGTTTGCTTGGAATTACTCGAGATGCCAGGATTGGATCCTAGCGTGGTAGTTCATTGCCTTGCCATTGACCCATCTTAGTGGCCCATTAAGTAACACCCTCGTAAGGCCAGACATGACATTGCTGATAAAATAGAAGTGGAAGTGGATAAACTGTTTAAGGTCCGATTTATCCGCGAGGTCCGATTTTCAAAATGGCTCACCAATATTGTGTTTGTACAAAAAAAAATGGTTAGATCAGGGTGTGTATCGACTATGGGGACCTTTACAATACATGCTTGAAGGACGATTTCTCGTTACGACGTAGCGAGCTATTGGTAGACTCTACCATAGGGTACGAGGCGCTCTCTTTTATGGATGGTTATTTGGGATACATTCAAATCCAAATGGCTCTAGAGGATGAAGAGGTCACACCATTTTATATGCTGATTGAAATATTTTGCTACAGGTCATGCCTTTCAGTTCAAAGAACACTAGCACCACTTACCAGAGGGCAATGACTTATATATTTGAGGACCTTCAGCATGATGCAATCGAATACTATGTCGATGATTTGGTCATGAAGACAAAACTCAAACAACACCACATCGCTGATCTGGACCAAGTTTTTCAATGGCTTTGTCACTATAATCTAAAAATGAATCCTCTTAAATGTGCTTTTTGGTATATTTTCAGGGCGATTTCTTGGATTTGTCATTCGATATAGGGGCATCGAAATAGATCCCAAGAAAATTACCACCATAGTCGAAATGCCAATACCACAGAATATCTCTAAACTTAAAAGGTTGCAGGGTAGACTTACATACATCCTTCGGTTCATTTCAAACCTTTCGGGATGTTGCTAGCCTTTTTCAAGATTGATGACGAAGGGAGTTCCTTTTGTGTGGGACCAAGCCTGTTAGAATGTTTTTGACAGTATAAAACAATACCTGTTGAATCCGTCAGTACTCATGAGCCCGGCTCCAGGCAAACCATTACTACTATACATTGTGGCTATGGAATCTTCCCATGAGGCACTACTGGTCCAACACAACGAAGAAGGCAAGTTAAGAAGCATGCTTTGTATTACTTTAATAGGATGATGGTTGGCACTAAACTAAACTACTCTCCTATTGTAAAAATCTGTTAGCTCTAATTTTTGTGCTACAAAAGCTGAGACATTATCTGCTTACTACAATGATACATCTTATATCAAGAGCCGACATATTGAAATACATCATGAGTCGTCCCTCTGGTCAAGGGCGTATTGCTAAGTGACTGTACTCCTCTCTGAATTTGACATTCATTATGTCCTCCAATGAACGGTAAAGGGCCAACCTTTAGCAGATTTCTTGGCCGCACATTCAATACCTAATGGTTTCCCCTTCAAATGGAGTTGCCCGACGAGAATATTATGATAGTACAAATAAAGAAAGACTGGGAAATGTTCTTTGATGGGGCATCCCAAAGTCCTTCCAACGCCTCAGGAGAAAATATGGATAAGCCTTCAGGGATCTGCATCTTCTTCGTCACCCTAGATAATGACATTATCATGCACTGCCTCACATTAACCGATGAATGCTCGAATAATGAAACTAAGTATGAAGCTCTGATCATAGGACTTGAGCTTGCCTTAGTGATCCCTATAGACAATCTCATAGTTTATGGAAATTCGGAGCTCGTCATCTATCAAATGAACGGTCTTTATCATATTAAAAAGTCAAGTCTAATGCCTTACTTTCAAAGGGCCAAAGATTTGGCTAAACTGTTCTGACGCGTGCAGATACAACATGTCAGAAGGGACCATAATGAGCAAGCTGATGCATTGGCCAGCCTGGCCACATTTCTCACATACCCAAGGGATAACTACCTTGTCATTCATATTAGAAAAGAAGGGTTATCTCCCCATTGTCCACAACCATTGAGGAAGATGTCCTCGCTTGCAACACCGACTTGCAAGAGTGTGATGCATAAGAAGGTATGGATGAAAAATCAAACTTGGGTGAGGAGGATTGGTGCTAGCCCCTAATTCAATATCTCATGGATAAAAGGGATTCAGTTGACCTTACTAAGCATGCTGAAATGAGATGGTGTGCTCCCCGATTCACCTTACAGGATAATTAACTATATAGGTGGTCGCTAGACAGCATACTACTGTGTTGCTTATCAGCCAATGAGGCGATCAACATAATGAATGAAGTGCATGTTGGTGTATATGGAGAACACTAAAGCGGCCCTAAGTTACAATACCAGTTGAAAAGAGTCGGCTACTATTAGGCAATAATGGTAGTTGATTTCATTGAATATGCCAAACGATATGGCATTTGTCAACTACATAGCAACTACAAACATAGGCCTGCCGAACCACTACATACTACATCTTGTTCTTAGCCATTTTCTAAGTGGGGGATGGATATAGTGGGCCCTATTACTCCAACCTCTTCTAAATGACACCGCTACATTCTCCCCACAAGAAATTATTTCTCCAAATGGGTAGAGGCCGTCGCCTTGTGAGAAATTAAGGCTTCCGACATAGTCTAGTTTGTCAAGGTCCACCTCATATATAGGTTTGGCATCCCCGATTGTATAATTACAGACAATGGGCAGCCGTTTGTCAATTCACCTTTGTACCAACTCATGAAAAAATACAATATTGATTTGGAGCATTCATCACACTTTTATCCTCAAGCTAATGGTTTGGCATAAGCCTTCAATAAGACTCTTTATAAAATCATCAATAAAATGGTCTCTAGGCATAAAAAGGACTGGCATGAACGTCTACCTGAAGCACTTTTAACATATCATACTACCTTTCATACACCAACACAGGTGACCCCTTATTCCCTGGTGTTCGGGGCAGAGGCTATGCTGCTAATTGAAATCCAAGTCCCATCATTGCGAGTTACAATACAGGATGGTTTAACAGACATAGAGGCCATCATGATTCGCCTTTTAGAACTTGAAGCTCTCAATGAATCCAGGCTCGTTGCTCAACAACACTTGGAATTATACCAAGCCCGCATGGCAAGGGCTTACAACAAGAAAGTCAAGCTGCGTTCCTTCACCAAGGGTGAGTTTGTCCTTCTTGCATGATCACCACTTGATCCCACCAGAAAAAAAAGGTAAATTTACTTCTAAATGTGACGACCCATATGCCGTTGAAAAGCTCTATCCTAATGGTGCATACCTCCTCCGTGATATAGAGGGCAACCAAATCCTCCCTGTTACCAATGCTAGATTCTTAAAGAAATATAACCCCTAAATGACAAATAAGAGGATTAGAGGAATTATGTTGGTTTGATCTTGTTTTATACAAGTATGTAGGCAGTCCGGGTTTCTTCATGACTAAGATGCAACCACTTCTCTTCTTAAAAAAATCATTGCTGATCCCATTAAAAACCAGTAATGGTAGTGAGATGGAAAATGTAGGCAATCATAGTCTTAGGTTAAGGGATCCTAAGGGCAAAAAAGAGATACATATTAAATAAAGCATGATGGAAAGGGCATGGTGAAAACCCGTATGGACACTACGAGTAAAATAATCCAATCATGGAAAGACTAAATTCTCGTTGATCCCATTGGAAACTAGTAATGGCAATGGGATGCAATAATTAAGCGAACTCCAGACAGGAAAAAGGGGCACAAATACCCAAAATATAACAATCGAACTACGACTGGGCTTAATCTTATTCTAGGGTACGTAGGCAGCTTGTCATAGCAAGACAAACATAGCCCCATCATTATCCACATCCTAGTCTCTCCTTGAGAACTATATCTTTCCATTTTGTAAATACATGACACATTTCTCAAAGGGCAGAGGGGAGAAAGTACTCACACATGAAAATTTGAATGAAATTTTTTGTCAAAATAATAAAATGTTATTACAATAAAGGAAACAATATGGTCTCCCTAGAGACTCTACTATGCCGATCACTTGTTCGACTCATCAGTTCTCCCCTACAACAGTCTACCATATAGATGGTATGACGAATTGAGTTGCCCATGTGATCGACAAACCTCTTGAGAGATTATAGATGATTCATCACCTTGTTATAGTGTTCCTTCAGTGCCTCTATCTATGTCATCAACTAGTTAGCGTCTTTGACCAATGGACCAATCTCTTCTAGTACCCGGGTTTGTTAAGCAGTAAAGTCTGCCATTCTGATATCTTCTTCTTGAAAGCATAAAAGGACATCGTGCTCCAGCCTTTTCAGCACCTTGATGTCCTATGCTTCACATAGTTTAGACAAAGCATCAAGGAGACATATCACTATGCCCTTGAACTCGGAGTTATACACACATGCTTCTATGTGAGGCAACATGTCCAGGATTTCTTCCCGAATAAAAGCGAGATCTGCCTCTTCAATAGACATGCCAACCAGATTCCTGATAAGTGTATCTCACTCCTTACAAGCCTCATTAACCCGTGCCTCCCCTTCATCAGCGACATGCATTCTCACCACATCTATAAAAGCAATAGGTTTAGATTATGGAAACCAAGTCAAGCATCCCCTGGCGGATCACATGCGCTGAGGCAATCTTAGAAAGGTTCTGAATGGCACTAGCAGTGCTTACGATCTCATCTGGATGAGTAAAGAGGAGGTGTTAGCAGCGGTACATAGAGATATATTTTATAGCAAAGTGTAAAGCTTACCATGACCCATGAGAGGGATTTCTGTAAGTTCCTGTCATGCAGGAAGGCTCTCCTCAATAATTGGATTAATAACAAAAGAAGAATTTAGCACATGAGGACCCACAAGGATAAATAACACGAATAGCATAAAAGGGAGAAGTGGTATATATCTTCCTTGAAAATCATTACATCTTTGGAAGGGCCACCATTTGTTGGCTCAGTCACAAGTAGGTTGGTAGTTGGTTCAGGAAGAGTTAAGTTGGCCACTACCTCCTCTTAGACTAAGCCTTCTCTTAGAGTTATCTTTGCGTTCATCTCTTCGCTTGTTGCGTTGCTTCCCTCCTCAATTGGGGGATCAGACGATGCAATGAGGGCATTATTAGCAGAATCAGTGACAAACTCGCTAATGGTTTCATCATGGGGCTTCTTAGTCTCAGGAGGGTCATTGACCTCAGGCATCTCTACATTAGGGTTAGAAGGTTCGCCTTTAACAGGGATCTCCTCACTAGTATCTTTCTCCTATTGATCACCTGCTTCTATGGTGGTCACAAATGACCTAGTTGGGTTATTATCAATATTTTCCAATTCATCAGCCAGCAGGTTGCTCTCCTTGGAACCATCAGTCCACCGTTGGTCGTTTTTTTTCAAAGTTCTCATAATCTACCAACTCTTTTATCTCAGACATGACCACATCATGTAAATTGTAGGTGGGGACTTAAAGGCCCATGAATGCCTCAGAATCTTGAGAAGAATTTACTTCATCAAAGTTCATGCCCAGTCACTGATTCCACTATTTTCCATTGCTCCTCAAGGGTGATGATAGGGCAGGTCTTATTTGTTCGTTTGGTTACTGAGCCTGTTTCCCCTTACGTTGGAACATTGTGTTCGTCCATTGTGGTCTTCTTGGGGCTATTTTCATCGAGGACTGGTCTCTGTATCTCAAGGAGTGTAGGTTCCACTGTACCTTCTGTCGAAACCTAGGTGTAGAATAATTATAAGATAAAAAAGTATGAGATATGAAAATAGCAAAATGTGAATTATTAAAGCTATACATATACGACAAACATACCTCGACACACTCTTCAAGAGATGTTGGTGAGGGAGGATTCCATGGCTCTTGCTTAAGAAGCACACTTGAGGATCCCCCAACCTCTAGAATGCTCAGGAAAGCCCCCTCTTCAGGAATGAATGAGGGTCTATCATCTTCAACGACACCTTTTTCCCTTAAAAGGGACATAAGGCTCTTGTCTTGCTGTCGCACGTGAGCAGCTAAGGCCTGTTGGACTTAGGCTGCAACTTCTTCTTCATTACTTAGCTCATCACTAAAGTGAGTAGGCTAGTCAGTAGCGAGGGAACATTCCGCTACAAAATGAAATGCCTTATCCTCCCCAAAGCGCCTTTCCACTATACCATGTGTAGACTCGGACATCATAAAGGGCAGACTCCTTCTTGTAGCTGCCAATTCCTTCTTGATATTTTCTCTAAAACTGGGGAGGGAGTCATGAGTCACCATGGATATATCCTGGCTGGCAAGAATATACGCCTGAAGCTCACATGTAATGTTAATTATTTTTTGAAAGACATGGTCCAGGAAGTAGCCTTCCAAATTTTATCCATTCATGGTAACAGTAAGTTCTTGCACGGTGCCCCTAGGTCCCACAAGGCCTCAAGCTCTTTCATGATCAATGTACAAACACCATATAACTGTTGGTGAGAGGCATATCGTTGGATCCCCAATGGCTCCCATGGTCTTTTGGGTGCTCTAGGCCTTGTGGTAGTAGTTCCGTGCCCCATTTTGCTCTCTAATATGGGCTGGGTGATAGCAGAAGTGCGGGAAAGATGATTAAAATGTTGCACTAAGCCTTGTTCTTGCATCACTAGCAATGTATCGGCCAGAGGAGACAATGGTATGAAATTAACATCTTCGGGTTACTTGGCTCTTCTTCTCCCTTGGTTGCCAAAGGAGACAATGGTATGAAATTAACATCTTCTTGATGACCTCGTGGTTGTTTGTTGGATCGTTTGGGCCATTGAATGGCCGATGTCTTTTTGGCTAGCATCTTATTCCTAGACTTTTCTGCCATTATTACGATACCTTGTCTGTCATAAAAATAACTCGAGAATTATCCCCATCTTCATTATACCTTATAACCGAAAAGAACGAGTTATACCACCACTTGGCATAACGATAGTCAAATTGGAGGTTGTCTTGCTCGACCATTTCTTTAGGAATGACCATGCGACTACCTATACCTGATCTTACAAAATATAGGTAAGCTTTTTGAATCCTCTCTAAGTTAGCCATCCTATCCACTGTCTTCGCATGGGTAGGGAGAGAGACGAGCCCTTGAAAGCATGAAAATTGGCATGCAAATTGATGAGGATTGTAGGCTTCGATATGAAAATGGCTATGTAACACCCTGCACCATGACACACATATTACTATACACATGTCACACTTAGAATGCTAACACATGTCACATAAGTTCT
>JAOXJP010231486.1:0-24619 GCA_025762735.1 Platanus orientalis | reverse complement strand
AGGGCAGTCCCAGTGCACAAGGCTCCCACCACTGCGGGGTTTGTGGAGGGTCAGATGTACACAGCCTTACCCCTACAAGCAGAGAGGCTGTTTCTGTGACTTGAACCCATGACACCCAGGTCACAACAGAGCAACCTTACCAATGTGCCAAGGCCTGCCCTCTCCTACGACAAAGATAAAAAAAAAAAAAGAAAAAAAAAAAGAAAAGAAAAGAGGAAGTGAGGAAAAAAAACCCTCAACTCAACTTAACCTTTGCCCACCCTGGATGCTACGAGTCTTCGGTCTCTTGATCTTGCTCATCCATATCACCCAGCTTGCACATATCTTACCGCTCATCATGAAGCCATCTTTAACAGTAGCCGTGGTCGTCTAAGAAATAATCACATGCAGAAAGGGCTGATATCGAATACAAACGCCCCAGCGTCGATTTACAATGGAGGTAGTGGTTGTTTTGATCATTGTTGCTTCGAACTTAATCGTCGATGTTGCTATGGTGGTGGCATCCACCTCATTACCAGGGATAAAATATGTCCAGGTTTCATATGTGTGGCTGCTACCAAGGTCACTGGACAATCAGAAATCTGTTTCTTTCAAACAATTACATCAGCTAAGAAAGAAATTCAAAGGATGCCCTGCTCTTTTACGCTGGTGATTGCAGGCCCAACCAATCAAAAGCTGCAAAATAAAGATAAATAAATAAATAAAAATAAAAGGAAAAGAGAAAGCAGAAAAGATGGAACATGGCATGAAATTTACCTTCGTAGAGATATGGGAATCTCATGGAAATGACAACAATAGTGAATGATCAAGCCTAATACCAAAAAGGTGCAAAAAGAAGATCAATCATAATCATATTACTGCCGTGAATAGAAAGTAAGGGACTCTAGAGGCAATGCATTTGGTGATTTCATGCCAATACAATGTGGTTTTAGGCATGAACACGTCTCTCCTTAAGAGCAAAATGTCGAAATTGGTAGCCTTCCCCCTCGTTTGACATCTTTAATCAACAATGGAAGAAAAAAATATGCAGAGGGAATATAAAGAAAGAAAAGAGTACCTTAATAGTGGACATCTCTTTATCAAGCTACAAGATCCACCCAGCACATATGCTCATGCAGATCCACAACAATAGTAGCAAGGTTTCCTTCTATGACGGGCTACATGGTCAACCATATACCATATTTGATAAAGAGGCAGGGATCAAATCTGCACCACCCAATATGGTACATGACCTTGTAGCTAGATTTGAGCAGTCATGTAAAGAAGATGATTTACAAGATGACAAACAACGGGGATCCTTGTTGAACCACGTACCTCTCAAATAGCTGATCCATAAATCTCAGACTCCTATGTCTACTGCTCAGCATCAACAATCACCTCCTCAGTAACAAGGTGAACTTAGTAATACTCAACATCAAGTCGTTCAATCATGCCGACAAACCTTATGGAGGAAGGGTTCAAGCTATGCATCTAACTTAATACTGCCTGCTAAGCTCTTGGGCCGGATCTATTCAAAGCGTTTGAGGCATTGCGGATGAGTTCTCTGTCAAGGATATTGTTAAAGGGAAAGATGACCAAACTCAAGAGGCGAGCGAGCTTAGCCTTGAAGGCGAACTTCTCTGTTTTCGCCGTTGATCCTTTCAAAGCAACTTGTCACTGACAAAGCAAAGAAGAAATAGAGAGCCCGATCAATGTCCAGAGGTTCTGCAATGAAGAAAACCCTACACGGGGTTTATTTATGAAGAATGGAATGAAGATACACCTATATTTAAGAAGCAGCGACATCCTCCTTAGTAGGAAGATTCTCTCCTACATATACACATTCCATGGAGCGTTAAAGAAAGAAGATCTTATTAAGTTCTCTAAGTCGGTGTGACGCATGCTTATTTTTATCGTAGGCATCCCCCAAACAAGAAAGGGACAAACCATGCACCATTCAATGCCTCGGTTCATAGTTTCACTAAGGTTCGTGTCGTGTCAAGATAAGGGTATACGATTTTATGGCTTTCAACCCGAAACCGATCCATTTATTATTCTTGTCAAAGCGGGTTGACCTGTTTTGACCCAAAACATGTTTACACTGAACCCTAACCCACTTTATTTCATGTCAGAAAATGTCAAGTTTGCAGGTTATGTGGTAATTTGTGATGGCGGGTCAGATTTGTGTCTTGTCAAGTTAAAAGTGTACGATTATATAGGCCAACCCAAACACAACCCATTTATTAATCGTATCAAAGCAGGTCCACTTTGATCCAAAACACGTTTATACTCAACCCTAACCTGTTTTATTTCGGGTCGTGTCAAAGATTGTCACCCCTAAGTTTCACAAGGGAAAGGAAGCCAAATTTGTCGAAATCATTTCTATGCATCATGACATCTGCACAATAGATTTGGAAGTATTTGATGGTGTCATGATTTAACCATTCCATAGTTGCTACGCCAACAAGGTACCTAACCACCATCACAACAAATGGGCAGCGGCATCAAGTCTCTATAGACCATCAGATCACTGCCCAATGTAGTGAACAAATTGCAATCATCCACGATCATCATGGCACAATGTGATCTCTTAATATATGTTTGGCATGGTAGCTACGTTGCGTGTCCATGATCATCAATGCACCCTAAAGGAGGTCAGATGACACTCTGTATGCATCTTTTCAATGTTGCTAGACCCATTTTTGACTAATAGTTAGCTCTGTTTTCTATCGAGTGGAAAAATCCAAATCTGTTCAGAATCAAGTCCATGGTTCGGTTACCAAATAAGGGTCTTCATGATTATTGTACAAGGGATCTCGAGGCATTGGTTACGCTTCTTCCATTTCATGGCATCTACACCAATGTGGTCGTTATCACCACAAGATGGCCAAATGCTGTTTCAAAGAGTACATGATGACACGAGTGTTAGTAGCACTACAGCTTGACCATATGTTGCACCATCAACCAACCAAGTAGGGACTCAAAATGGTAGCTAAAGTCATCATCGTTTCCCCAGTCATACTAGGCCACAAGATGACACCGTGGCTTCCAAATACGAAGTTCTCAAGCAGTGAATGGGCCAATTCCCAGAGACGATATCGTTAATGACCAAAGAAGAAATTAAAATTGATGGTGCCACGTTGGGTTGAGTTTTCATTCAAAGTTTTAGACCGAAAGAAAAACAAAAAACAAAAAAAAGAAAAGTCAAAGTCAAACAAAAGAAAAGTTCCCAAGAAGGTGCAGCCATTAGTTACATCGTTCGGACCCTCAACAACAAGAAGCTCAAGGATGCATTGTTTCGCCCGCAATATCCCACCTACTTGGGTTGGTTACATGAATCCTATACAGCCATTTCACTCTTTCCAGATCTATATCTATCTTTATATCACAAGAACCCATTTCTCTCCACACTACTTCAACCCAAATCAAATTTTGACCTTGTTTTCATCATTTGCTTCAACTTGAGTTATCAAAGAGGGCCTTATGGAGGAACACCGATAACTCATTGCAATTTGCATACGATACTCTGATCCTCTACAAAGATTCCCAAAGATAGATTCGTATGGTGAGATGTGTGCTAAGGTACTTTGAGGTTGTATCCAGTAGTGGAAGTGTTGACCATGAACTTCTTGGCTAGTAATATGGAATGATGGATGGAAGCCTTATTGCCACTTATTTCGGATTGCCTTTGGGGATTGGATAAAAAGGAAAAAAGACTTGAACTAGGATGGTAGAAATAATGAATAAAAGATTGGCTAGATAGAAGAGTTCTTATCTCTCGAAAAACATAAGATAACTCCCTTCAAGCTCATTGGAATGTCCCAAATCAGTTGAGAAAAGCATTGAGAAAATCTAGAGAGAATTTCTTTGGAAAGGGTGGGAAAGTTCTTCTAATACTCGCTTGGTGGATTGGAATGTAGCTGCTTGTAGGCCAAAAAAAACCTAGGAGTATAAAATTGGGTATTAGGTTGATGAATAAGGCTTTGCTATGCAATTGGTTATAGAGATTCGGGGTGGAAGAAGGGAGCCTATGAAAAAGAATAATGGGGACGAAACACACAGTAACGAACAAATGGGAAGGGAGAGATAGGAATCCATGGACATAGAGTTAGGCATATGATGGGAGAGTTTAGGAAAGGCATCAGTTATAGGGTGGGAGTTGGACATAGAGTTAATTTTGGGAAGATAGATTGTGTGGAGAGTCACGGGTCCTTTCCAAGTATTAGTAGATTCACAGTATCTTGGCATGTGTTCCTTTCAATTAAATCTTTCTCTAAAATGCTGATTGAGGCCAACCCAATCATCAGTCCTTTGATGAGTATTTTGTATCATCTAGATCACTCAAAAATGTAAATTTTTGCATGGACAACACCCTTAAAAAAGATCTCTACTCTTGATAATCTGGTTAGAAAGTTCTAAATTTGTGTCTTTTGTGTTATGAAGCAGAGATGGGTAGTCCCCAAGGATGTGCCTTTTTGAAGGAAGGAGAAGAAAAGATAACATGTGCTTTCCGAAAGACAGGGAAGGCAACATGTCAGATTGTCCATCCAGCTGTAAGTTGGTCTACATGATTTAAAAAGAATAGCCGAGCATTCAATAAGTATGTTGAAACAAGCGACAGACTTTTCTCAAGAGCCAAATATCTTGTGTGTGTTTGGATATACTATTGTACAAATTGCTCCTCTTTGAATAGACATAATCTTTATACTGTGTAGGCCAAGATTTTGGGCTTTGATTTTTTTGGGGGGTTGACTCTATGTGTGGTATTCTACTGTTCTGTTTTGTTCTTGTCAGGATTCATCCCTTTCTTCTAGTATTTCGTTTTTTACTTATCCAAAAAAAAAAAACTTTGTGCTGTTTCATTCCTCTTCACTGGTGCAGTTATTGGACTTCGTTGCAAATGACTGAACCATCTGAGTCACCTTTTACCTTAGCAATACTCCCATGAATGCATTTATTTATGATTCTAGCTTTCTAGTCTAGCCACTCATCCATCTCAACTACACTCATTCTATATTAGTGTTGTTTATTGGCTACCTAACATTCTATTCCATAAAGCATGGCTGGTCTTATGGCCATCTAATTAAATTTTCCCTTCAATTTTATTGGTATTCATTTATCACGCAACTCTGCAAAATGACCTTTTCACTTAATTCACCTTTCTCTAATTTTATGGGCAACATTTGCTTCAATAATTCGCTCCATATCAATGACTGAACTGAGATAATGAAAAAGGACACTATGGGGCATTTTTTGGTTATTACTCTTAACAACTCCCTCATTTCTATTTCTTAATTTTCTAAAATTCTATTCCATCAATTCTGGTTTAGTTTGGCTTATCTTGGAACACTTTGATTCTAGTTAAGCCACACATATTTCTGACTTACCTATCCCCTGTAGTCTAATCAATCAAAACAATCTCAGCAAACAACATACAATATTATACATCTTGCATTTTCCTAGTCAACTCATCCACAATTAAGGCAAAGATACATGTTTAATGCTTATTGCTGGTGTCGTCACAAACTCACTTAGCTTCTGTGACTTGTGAAAGAGATCGATTTTTCTTTCCCACAAGGAAGATTGCTACAAAAATGGTTATCAGAATTCCAAAAACCATCAAAAGAGCTTTTCCTTTAAATCCTTTCTGCAGAGAACTTGTATGCCACATAAAAAGGTTAGTAATAAGCGCAAAATCCAACATAATAGGGAATCCGTTGTCGTGTATTACTTGCAGCTCTTTAGGATACATAAAAAATGCAGCTGAGCGAGGGAAATCTCCAGTGAAATTATTGTTTGAGAGATCCCTAAAATGAAAAAATGAAATATTATGATAGAAAAATAAACAATATTTGAATCATTTGAATATTACATGAATATAAAAGCATGATAAGACGTAGAAAATGCCAATGCATAGAAATCACACAGCTTGGAAAACTCCAAGAGATTATAATTCCAAGATGGTTAAATCTGATCATCAGTGGTAAGAAAAAAGTTTCTATCACCGTATCACATTCTATATGCTAGTATTCTCTCAATATATATTACCCATTTACATGATAGCATATTCCAGTAAGGATGACAAGTACTATGAAGATGTTTTGATGAATAGAACTTGAAATGTTTGTAACACAAGTCTAACATTTTAGCACCAACCATAACATCTAGATTCCTTTCATCTTCATTACAAACAAAGGTTAATAACATGATACAAAGGAAAACTATAAAAAAGGTCAGTACCCAATGTTGGTCCCGTAGTTACAGGGTGCTGGGAGGGGTGGATGGTAAATAGACCTAACCCTTTTTGCACAAAGTGGCTGCTCACTACAGCCCAAGCCGCTACCATTGCACTAAAGCAATGACCCTTAGTTCACTGTTTTTGCACATGCTAGGTAAAATTGTGCCTTGGGCATATCAATAATTACATGAATAGCTATGAAGTGATTCCTCATGTTCCATAATAAACCAAATAGTTCTGCAAAGTAAGCTTTAAAATCATCTCTAGACAAAGAGGTATGGATGTATGATTCACTAAAGGGTGGAGAAGAGTTGATGCAACTTTTTTTTTAAGATATGAGAATATACTAATAAAATCAGAGAAAAACAGAAAATTCGCTGGGAAGGCAAACATAGAAAGAGGCCCAAAACTGAAAAAAAAAACCTAGTAGCTTTCACATATGGAAAAAGAAACGGCAAGAGAAGATCAGTTCTCGTTCATTGTTGCAACAAATGAAGCACTGAGGAAATAGATTTAGCCCAATAGATAGATAAGTATAATGATAAAATCTGCACACAAAGTGGCCAACTCTGTATCATGTTTTAAGTTTCCAGGTAACAGGCCACATTGAATCAGGGGCTAGAGATGATGAGAGGATTTCTTGGAGTCTTGAAGATAGGCAGAGGCAACAATGTTAGTACATGCAACTATGGCAATAGGCCACCACATGCAGATATCAACAGTAGGAGAATAGATGAGGACAAGAGATGGGATTTGGTACACAATAGGCATGAGAAATAGGGAAGGAAGATATCATTACACCATGTCATATGAAGCAACCAGCTGATACAGTCAGTTTGGTGAAGGTAAAGGGAAAGGATTAGTATATGGTATTAGAAATAGGAACCCAAGATTGACACAAAGCATTGAATGAAAGGCCATCATCAAAACACAATTGCAGTACGATTTAAAGAAGTGGATGCGCATTGAGAATTATATTCCAAACCCAGGAAAACGTAAATTAGTGATGGATACAAAGAAAGAAGTTGTTTGGTAGTAATTTTGTAGAAGTTTGATCCAAAGTTTCTATGACCTCAAGAAAAGTTCCCACTCTTTTTAGCAAGAAATGCCAGGTTCATGTGCTCGAGCCAGTTGATATAAAAGCCTCTTTGAGATTTTTGGCAGGCAGACAATGCACATTTTATTAGGTAGTCTCTGAGCATCCCTAGACTTCCCCATCAAGAAATTTTTGAATCAGTAGCTTTCACCAAATACAAGGGAGACAGGGGGAGGGGGAAATAACAATCCATTTTGTACGGGACATGATGGACAAGGTGGAGTTAATGGATTTAGTATGCCCAGCTTGGGTGGAAGTTCAATTTTTTCAGCCATGAAGTTTTTGATTTCAAAGTGCTCTTTGACTGAATGTATGAGGTATCAGAGTCAGGTTCCAACTAGTTTCTATATAGTTGGGCTCCTTGGAATATATGCACAATCCTGCATCACCCATACCTATCTGTTCTCTGCAAATTTTCAGACCCAGGCCTATTTGACTTGCTGGACTTCTGAGTTTCTGACCATCTGAAGGCTGTTGGATTATTGGGAGACTCTTGCTGCTGAGCTCAGCGATGCAAACATTAGAGCAAGGTGGGGCCCACACACGGCCATAGTGGGGTCCACGCATGAAGACACACAAGAAGGCCCATGGAGGAACACATAGAGACACATGATGGAGTCTTTAGAGTTATTTAATTGTTTTAGTTAATGGTTTATGAGTTATTAGAGTCTAGGATATCGGGATCGTTTTAATTTTTGTTTTTGGGTATTATTGTAATAAGGCATTATTGTCAATGGTATTTTAGTAATTTTAGAGAATTAACAAGTCAAAGTGGAGCCCTCTAAGAGTGCTGGACGAAATTCTTTAGAAAGGCTTGATTTTGGCACCTTTTGTTTTAGAAAATCAAGATTTTAGTAATTATGACTTTAGGAAAGTCTTAGGTAGCAAGTAAGCTAGTAATTTAGGAGTTTCTATGTTGGTTTCTTGTTATTTTCATGAGTTTGTGAACGTATATATGGGCTGCACATTTTTGTACTTGGTATGATTAAATGAATGAAAATTTTGGTTGTTTTTTTGTTTTCCATGAGTGAAACTCCTCTTCTTCAAGCTTAAAGAATCTTTAAGTCCTTGGTGTCTAAGGCTTGGCTTGGTTGTTGAGTTCCAAGTTTGAGGTTGATAATTTCCTCAAGGTACATCCTTTTTTATCTTCTTCTTCTCTCTTCTTCTTTTCTTTTCTTCTTTTCCTTCTTTATTTACTGGTTTCTCCATTAAAGACTTTCAAGATTCTTCCCCAAGAAGCTTAACTTGACTAAATCTTGAAACTAATCCTATTCAAATTTTAACCAACCTCTTCCCCTTGATTTTAGTTTCAAGAATCAGAGATTTGTATTGGCCTGAAAAATAAATAAATAAATAAATATCAAAAAAGATAAAAAATAATAATAATAATAACATATCAACAAATTAAAATGATTCATACCATACCTCTGCTCATTTGCCTTCTGTTTATGGAGGTCCAGCTCTGCTTAAGTGCTTAACACATTTCCATATCGACATTGGAACAACAATCTACTATGTATCACATCATTGTACAGGTTTAAAGCGTTTAATATCGGGAAACTCTTATTATTGCAATGTATTGTTGCAACCCAATGATAGGTTCTGAAACAATAATCAAAGGGATTCAATAAGTTAATGCAACAACTAATAACAATTTCTATTGTTGTGACCTAAGGGAAGGTTCCAAATAACATTTTCAAAGGGGTTCAAAGTATTCGAAACAATAATCAATTATCCATTGTTGCAACCCAATAAAAGGTTCCCGAATAACTTTACCATTGTTGCGACCCAATAGCAGGTCCTAGAAATTATATAATTAGTCTATTTTTGCAACCTAATGGAATGTCTCATATAGGTTATCGGTGTGGTCCTCCATAGCTCACCATTTTTGCAACCCAATGGCAAATCCTGAATACATGTTCTCCCTTATTGCGACTCAAGGACAGGTCTCATATAGCATTACCATTGTTGCGAATTAATGGCAAGTCCCAAAATTCGTATTCCATTGTTGTGACCCAATGGAAGGTCCCAAACGATTTAATCATATTCAAAAGGTTCAATAATTCAATAAGGCCCAAAGAAGGTTCAATGTTAAAAGATTTAATGGCATTTCAAAGTTCAATAAACAATTGAGACATATCAAAGGATATCGATAATCAATAAAGAGGTTCTCATAACATATGAAAAAAGATTTCATGGTCCAATAAGTTTCGATCATATTATATTCACATTTTATATTTAGTCATTCATAAATTCATACATTTGGATCACATATGATCAATACTTCAAAGAATTTTTCATATTTCATAGTTCTTATGATCTTTCAAATCATGAGATCTTTGATTTGTTCAAAAGAATCAAAATTTTCAATAATTAGTTCGTAGGTCATCATCCATATGTAAAATTAAAGTTTCAATCATACTTAATTTCATTCAAAGAAATTTTCTCATCCTCAATTTCATGTTAACACAGGGGAATCTACATTTTCTTATGGTCTTTTAATAAGAGTTACTTAGATCAATCGTATCATAATCTATAATAATCAATTTCATAGGGGTTTTTATCAATTCAAGCTTAGATCCATGCCAATTACGTATATAACATGTGGATTTCAAAAGAAAACTCCTTAGATCTATTAATAGAGAAAATAATAAGATCAAAACATGCATAGATTCAATTTCATGGCAATTTGCATGAGAATTCAATAGGCAACAATGAATTGTTCAAAAGAATCGATCATAGTTTATAGAAATAGTGTTCATCTTGCATAGGATTCACTTAAAACCAAAGGATCATCAATTTAGAGAAAAGCTCTCATGGTTTATAGATCAAAAACATTCCAAGGGTGAAATTCACTAGCAATCCACAAAGATCTACAGGAAACAAAGAAAAGAAATGACATTAGTTTGTAAGAGTACTTACTATCCACTCTTTCTTCCAAAATTCCTCAAGCTTTTATAAGCTTCAAACGTCAATCTCTTTGGCTTAGGAGAGCTATTTCCTCTCTCTCTCTATCCCAATTCTTCCTCTCTCTATTCTCTTTCTTGTCTTATGTGTATTCTAATCAAATTTGAGGTAAAATAGGCTAAATATACATCAAGATACGAAAATACCCTTTCTAGAAAGATCCTGTTCAAAATGGGGAGAAATCTATATTTTATTTTTTTAATCTAGGAGACCATGACCGCTCCCCTCGACACGCGAGCACTCGAGGTACCATACCGCAACTGCTCATTGGCCTGTATGAGCACTTGAGGTGGCTCTAACTTATCTAGTTGGGTCCTCCATGGTCCTCCACTAATCTATGGTTCTTCAACTTTCAATTGAGCATTTTTCCCAGGTCTCAAGGATCTCCTATGGCCTTCTATGGTCTTCGGATTAAGTCAATTTAACATATAAACCAAATTACCACATTTACATTACATGTTGCATGTGCGGGGTGTTACACTTTAAGCTTACCCAAATCAAAAGCCACTCTTTTTATTTCCTCTCTAGAGGAGATGTTCAAAAAAGGATTTAGAATGTCTAGAGAGGAAAAGGTAAGAATGTCTAGCAATCTTCTCTATCATAGAGAGATGGATTTTACTCATTTGAAAACAACTATTGAGGAGCTTTCTACTTCGGCATCTAATTACTATAGTTATTGGCTTCTGGTCCATAGTCACTGATCACGAGTATGCCCTCTGCCTCTCCTCTTTTTCTTGAGTTTGTCACCTCCGCTCACTAATCTCTATCTCCTTTGTGCATGTCTTCCATTTGATGATGAACTTGTTGTCTCTGGAACCTACCATAGTGAAGGTTGTTTATTGGCCATCATGGTTGAGTTTGATCTCCCCCGTGTCCACCATAGACACATCATGTTTCACCCACATTTTTTATGCATTCCTCACACCAGACCCCATCTCATATAACCTGATAGTGTCAGAATTTGACAATCCCTTGCTATCCAGCTTAAAAAGATTTAAATAAAAAAAAAGTGGCTAAAAGATTAGTAATTATCTTTTGCCTTTTAATCTAGGAACCATTCTCATTTCTAATAAAAGAAATTATATTTCTATCATATCTTGACATAGAGTATATATATAAGAATTTAGTAATCTTGCCCCCCCCCCCTTTCAGCCACTTTAATCTAGCTTTTGGGGCCCAAAAAATTTTCCTCTTTGTGGAGAAGATTAGCTAGCTAGTCTTCTTCCGATATCAACTTAGCATTCAAAAAATGCCCAAGGCTTTGAGATTTCAGAAATATTGCTACTCTCATGAATTTAAGATTTACTATCTCCAAAGACAAGTTTATTCCATTTCTTCAATTTGGGGAAAGGAATAAGAGGTTGTTACTAATGGAATTTAATTTTCATTTAGGATTTCTATAAACCTAGACATTTTATTTATTTATTCTCTACAATCAAGATGAGAAATGAAGTCCGCATTCATTTGAAACGGAAAGGATGAGGATGAAATTTTTTTAGGAGAGGAATCAAGAAGAATCGGACTATGATTAGAGCCCACTAAGAAATGATTTTCAATTTTGGCCTCAAGATAGAGAGATCTATTCCGGGTTTGCAATCCCTTTATTTTTTGTATGCGTCTATTACCATGTTGTTTATTAATACAGATAAAGGGAGAACCTGAGTGACCTAAATCAATAAAATTCCCATTAACTAAAATTTTTCAAACTAAATACAATTCCAATCACCTATGCAAAATATAGGATTGGAGAGATTTGACTAACTTTATTTGCAAAACTAGACAACAATGCAGCTTTATAACTATTATTTGGTTCACCATAAACAAAAAAAGCTATCCCAAAAAGAGAACATCATCATCTTCAATATCAATTCTAATAAATCTAGAATTAGATTCCTCTATATTTAACTTAACACTTTTTTTTAAGATCAATAAAAGGATTCCTAGAAGGCTTATAGAATCCACTACAAAAAATAAATCCAATCTTTTTCGAGGTTTGAATTTTTCCAAAACACCAAACCATTGCTTTTAGTCTTATATAGAAATATAATATCATGATTTGTTTTTACCTTTATGAGGTCTTTTAATGCCCTAACTATCATGGGTTTCCCTAGACCTTGACAATACTAGGCCAGGATTTTCATTTGAAAATGAGGAACTGATTTAGGACAAAGCCATGAACCCCAAGAAAGCGATTTGGATTGAAAATAGGGTATAGATGAAACATTACCATAATTTTGGGGGAAATAATAACATTAGAAACATTAAAAGCAATTATAGACAATTTTATTTAGCATGATTGGAAAGACAAATCATGCATATAATAATTTGCAGAAAGATAGTGACACTAAGAAAAAAAAATAGGGAAGTAAAAGACTAGCATCTTTGCCGACTGTTTTGACTATTGTTGCGGCATTTTTATCGACATTCTCAAAGTTCTCACTCGGTTCTTATTTTGGTACGCTTTACTTTTAAGTATGTTTTGCTTCTTTCTAAAAATTAGGCTTTTGTTCGTTTCGTCTATTTTTTGTTTGCCTTCACCCTAGACCCCACCGTAGGTCCATTTGGTTTTCACCTGGTCTGACTTTGCGGCTTTCTACGAGCTCAGAGGTGCCCCCAGGACCTCCGTTTGATAGGCGGTAACCTATCTTTCTGTCTTCTGTCTTTGATGACCTTCTGTCATTCCTAGGCCCTTTGGTAGAAGTTATTCTTGCCCTTGATAGAATGGACACTTCTTCTAGCGCCACCCTGTCCTTGACCCTTGATTTTCCCCATTCTCAATCCATCCGGCCGAATCATCCCAAGGGGGCTACATTCCTAAGGATGTGGTTCTGCGTGGTCTTGAGTCATCAGAACACGCCTATCACATCCAGCTCTAGGAGGTTTGCCTAGACAAGTAAGCTTTGGTAGCAGGCCTCCATTTTCGGTAGCTCAGTTTGTCAGGGATCTCCTCATCTGTCTCGGCTTGATGCCCGCCCAGCTAATGCCCAACTCATGGAGGATTGTAATCGACTGTATGATCCTTTGGGCAGCTTGCAGTGGTGGGCATGACACTCTTTTTGTGTTGGAGTTCCTATTATGTTATCAAATCGTTAAGAAAAAAATGGGATGGTGGTACTTCACTGCCCGGGATAGCTATAGGAATTTAGTCACAGGCCTTCCAACTTCTCACAAAGGTTGGAATAGTATATTTTTGTACGTCTCAGGCAATAGCTGTGAAGCATGTCTGTGGGACAACAAGGTGGATCAGATGGTCTATTTCAGCCTAGTCTAGGGTAACCCAGACTCTTCTAGTGAGTAGTTTTCTGTTGTAGTTTCTGTTTTCTTTTCCTTTTTATGTCTGTCTTTCATTTCTTATCTTTTATTTTCCTCTTTTTTTTCATTTCAGCCTTCACCGAGCCTCAACTTCAAGCCTCCTCCTTCAACCAAGTGCTTAGGGAAATTTCTTACCCTGTGCATGATTTCTCTGCTCTCGTTACTCCTGAGGCTCTTTCTCGCTTCCCCTTTCAACCTTGGTCCATCGATGACGTGGTTTCAGGAGACTCGGGCATCCTTCCCGAGGTGGAACTCACTGGGGGGACAACTATGAGTACCTTTTTTTAATATTCGCCTACTACATTCCTCAGCTATAACGAAGCTGGATTTGAAGTTGATGTTGAAGAGGGCCCGTGAGGGGGGGCAAGTCTGAGAAAGTTCCCCTTGTCGAGGAAAGCCTAAAGTCGGCAAAGGTTAAAAGGCCTAGCGACCCGATGGCCTCTACTCTGAAATGCCCGAAGGCTTAGGCAACTACCTTGGGCAGCCGAGGGTGTGTTGCTCAACAGCCTCTAAAGATGGATCTGGCAACCCCAAGTGCTTCGAGTGGCGTCTCATCTGCTCCTCCTCCGATTCCTGCCTCCGCACCTATTTCTTCCGGGAACCGTCAAGTCCCTTTTGCTAAGGGTGTCGTTCCTCGGACAAACACAAGGAAGGGCCCAGCGGAGGATACCTTTGTGAACAATCCAGACTACACTTTCAAGAAGATGACTGGTGTCATTCCAAAGGCTATGGCCCTTCTAACCTTGAATTATGGCACTCTCTATCAGAGGATGGTGCTTGATTTGGCCGAGGTATTTTTCTTCCAATTCTTTGTTTTAGTTGTTTTCTTCATTTTTTACTTATTCTAAAACACGCACCTTTTTAGCAGCTGACATCTCTTGTGATAGCCAGCATTCAATTTCAAAGGGCTACAGAGGATGCAGCTCATTCAAATAAAAAGAAGGTCATGGCGTTGCTATCTGAGAACTTGGGCCTCCAGACTCAACTGTCTAAGTTTACGTCGAGGGAGGCTAACCTCCAGACTAAGCTTGATTCGCTCCGCGTCGAAAGGGATGACTTGGCAGACAAGCTTCGAGCGGCCATAGAGGAGCGGAGGGTCTAGATAGACAAGGTAGCCGAGGCTGACGACAGGGCAGCACAAGCCGAGGAGACCCTTGTTCGAGAGAGAATTGAAGCCAAGGAAACACTTTCCGCCCATCTTCAGCAAGAGAGGGATTCAGCTTGGACAGAGATCCAGGGGTCAATTAATTATGCCCTCAAAGTCTCAGACTATTATCGAGATGGTTTTGAAGTGTTCTGCCGTCGAGCCTCTCAAGTATACCCAGAGGTCGACTTCTCCAATTTTGTTTTCGATGATGATTTTGGATCTCCTGTCAAGGCTAAGGTTGTCCCGATCGATGAAGATAAAGCTAAGGTAGTAGAGGTTGAAGAAGACAAGGCCGAGGAATAGACTGTACCTTCATCCGGATCTCCAATTTTTTTAAAATTCCCTTGTAATAATCTCTTTTGTCAATGAAAAATGTTGTTATCTTTTTCACACGTTCCATTTTCAATATCTGTGTCCAATGTGATAAGTTAGCTTACTCTTGGCTGCATGGGGCCATTGGTGTGTGCTAAGTCATCTAATAACTCTCGGCCTCATGGGGCCAGTCGAATAAACTAAGTCATCAAGTGACTCTCGGCCTCATAGGTCCAGTCAAATAAGTTAAGTCATCAAGTGACTCTTGGCCTCATGGGGCCAATCGAATAAGCTAAGTTATCAAGTGACTCTCTGTCTTGTGGGGTCAGTCGAATAAGCTAAGCCATCAAATGTCTCTCATCCTCATGAGGTCAATCAAATAAACTAAGTCATCAAGTGACTCTCGACCTCATGGAGCCAGTTGAATAAGCTAAGTTATCAAGTGACTCTCAGCCTCATGGGGACAGTCGAATAAGCTAAGTCATCAAGTGACTCTCGACCTACTGGGGCCAGTCGAATAAATACCTTTACAAGTTGGCTTCAATTATGCTCGGGAAGGTGTCCTTTATTCTTTGATGTAGAGTTACAACTTCTTTTAGGGATAGTACTTCCTTAGGTGTTCTGCATTCAAAGGTTAGGGTAGTGCCTTACCCGCTAGGTCCTCTAGATGATATGATCCAGGCCTGTTGAACTTGACGACTCAAAACGGTCCCTCCCAGTTTGGTTTAAGCTTTCCATCTGTTGGGTTCTTGGTAGTGAGCGTAATCTATCTAGGACGAGATCTCCAACTCTGAATTTTCTCTCTTACCTTTTATTGTAATATCAGGACATGGTATTCTGATAGATCGTCATTCAAGAGGTAGCTTCTTATCTTCTTTCTTCTAGCATGTCTAAATTCAAGCAGAGGTTCTCCTCATTTCTGTCTATATCTGCTCTGGATACTCAATACGTTGGCAGGATCAATTCTATCAGGGTAACTACCTCTGATCTGAACGCCAGTAGGAAAGGAGTTTCACTTGTGGAGGTCCTGACTATCGTTTGGTATGCCCATAAAGTTCTTGGCAACTCCTCAAGCCAGTTTCCTTTATGGGACCCCAACCGTGTATTTATTATGTTGAGGAGAGTTCGATTTGTGACCTTAACTTGTCTATTGGCTTGTGGGTGACCCGGGGATGAAAAATGATTTTTTATCCCAAGATTTGAACAAAACTCCTTGAAATGAGGGTTGTCAAACTGCCTACCATTGTCAGAGATTAGGACCTCTAGGATGCCAAAGCGACACACTATAACCTTCCATACGAAGTTTATGACATTAGTCTCTCAGTGATCTTGGCTACGGCTTCTGCTTTGGCACACTTGGTGAAGTAGTCAATTACCACAATAATGAACCTGGGTTGTCTCTTTCCTTTTGGGAGTGGCCCGACTATATCTATTCCCCATTATGCAAATGGCCACAGACTAGGAATCGGTGTGAGTTCTTCTACATGTTAGTGAGGCTTATTCGTGAATCTCTGGCATCGGTCACACTTCTGGGTGAAGTGTGTTGAGTCGGATCGCATGATTAGCCAGTAATAGCCAGCCATGATGAGCCGATGAACCATCGATCTTCCCCCTGAGTGGTTCCCACAGGTTCCCTCATGAATCTCTGTCATCGCAAGTTCTGACTCGATCGGGCTTAAGCACCTTAGGTAGGGTAGCATGAGGCTTCTTTTGTACAGGACTCCATCTAGTAACACATACCGTGAGGCTCGTAATTTGAGCCTCTTAGCCTCTATGCAATCATCAGGCAAATTACCTTCTTCCAAGAACGCCCTGATTGCGTCCATCCACGTTAGATCTCTTTCTGTGACTCCCACTAATTTTGCTTCGAAAACAACATTACTCGGCATTGCCAGATATTCAATCATTACGTCCTCATCGTCCTCGAGGGATGAGGCTAGTCGGCCCAATCTGTTAGCTCGATCGTTCTGCTCCCATAGAACATGTTCGATAATGAACACGTCAAACATGGTCATCCACCCTTGCATCACCCGCAAGTATTCTACCATCCTTTCCTCCCTTGCCTCATATTCTGCGAGGACTTGGTCCACTATCAGTTTGGAATTGCTCTTGACTCTTACCCTTTTGGTTCCGAGTTTGTGAGCCATCTTAAGCCCATTGACCACTGCTTCATATTCCGCTTCATTGTTGGTTGTTTTAAATCTGAATCTGATGGCATACTCTAATTCTTCACCTCTAGAGGAGGTCATTATGATCCCGACTCCACTGGCATTGCTTGTTGAAGACCTATCGACATTCAGTAGCCAGCCATTGCCTTCAACGAGAGTTGTTTCCTCCGGTATCTCGGCGTCAATGGATGGTGTTAACTTAGCGACAAAGTCGGCAACTACTTGGCCCTTCACCGCCCCCCTCGGCTTGTATTCGATACCAAATTCTCCTAACTTAACTGCCCATTTTATTAGTCTACCCAAGGTACTTGGTTGCTGTAGGGCATACTTTAGGGGTTGGTCAGTGAGTACTATAACCGCATAAGCCTGGAAATACAGGCATAGCTTCCTTGTTGTGGTTACTACTACGAAGGCTATCTTTTCGATCATTGGATAATTATTCTTTGCCCCGATCAATGCCCTGCTAACGTACATAGTACACGGGACGTTGTTTGCTTCCTTCCTTCTTCTTTTATCAAAACTGAGCTCACGGTGGAGTCCGAAATAGCAACATACAAGAGCAGGGAGTCATCGGGCTCTATTCTACATAACAGGGGCAGACTAGCCAGATGTTCCTTCAGTTTTTGAAACACCTCTTCACATTCAGGAGTCCATTTGAACGCTTTCCGCAAGATCCGAAAGAAAGGAAGGCACTTATCCATCGATCGTGATATAAACCTGTTTAGTGTCACTACTCGTCCCGTCAGTCTCTAAACTTTCTTTGTGTTCCGAGGTGGTTCCATTTTTAAGATGGCCTCCACTCTCTCGGGATTAGCCTCGATTCCCCTCTACGAGACCTTAAAACCTAAGAATTTTCTCCCTAACACTCCAAAAGCACACTTTGCTGGATTTAGCCTTATCTTGAACTTCCTTAGAGAGTCAAAGGTTTCTTCAAGGTCACCGAAGTGGAGATCCACCTTCATGCTTTTGACCAGCATGTCATCAACATACACCTCTATGTTTCTCCCTATCTAATTTTTAAACATAGTATTAACTAACCTCTGGTATGTGGTGCATGCATTCTTTAACCCGAACGGCATTACCTGATAGCAGTACAATCTTCTGTCTATGATGAATGAAGTTTTGTTTATCAAGCCCAAACATCCGAATTTGATTGTACCCTGAGAAGGCATCTATGAAGCTGAGAGATTCATGGCCAAAGGTAGAATCCACCAATGTGTCTATCCTCGGCCAAGGAAAACTATCCTTCAGACAGACTTTGTTCAAATCTATAAAATTGACACATACTCTCCATTTCCTATTTGCTTTCTTGAATAACACCACATTCGATAGCCATTATAGGTAATGGACTTCCCTTATAAACTCAGCCTCCATGAGTTTGTCCACTTCGTTAGCAACCTCCTTATTTCGGTCTACCATGAAATTTCTTCTCTTCTGTCTTACTGGTTATGCAGCTTTACAAATGTTTAATTTGTGAACCATGACCTTGGGATCAATGCCAAGCATGTCTTGGTACATCTAGGCGATGACGTCTCGATGTCAAGTTAACAGTTTGATCAATCTCTCTCTCTGATCTGGCCCGAGGAGGTTTCCAATCCAAACTTTCTAATCGAGTGACTGGCTATCCAACAGGACTTCTAAGAGATCTTCCACAGGTTCAGCAGTCTGGCTAATTTTCTTCCCTTTCTCTTCGTTGACCATCATTGCCTCTTCTAATAATCTTTCTGAAAGAGGGGCACTATAGCATTCCCTCGCCATAGCCTTGTCGCCCTTGACTATCCCAATTCCATGTTTTGTTCTGTAGGGAACTTCATCATCAGGTGGTAAGTAGAAGTTATCGCTCTCATCTAATTCAAGGACGGTCTTCCCAATATTGCGTTGTATGTTGATGGGCAATTGACTACAAGGAAGGTTACCTCCTTGGTAATTTGTTGTTCTCCAACCCTGACCGAGACCGGTAGGGCTATGTAGCCCAATGGAAAGATTTTATCCCCTGTGAAGCCTACTAGGGGAGCCCCTATGGGTTGAAGTTTGTCATCTGGGATCTTCATTTTCTTGAAGGCCAAAAGATACAAGATATCCATGGAACTGTTGTTGTCTACCAATACTCTCCTTATCCTGTACCCAGCAATCATAACTGTTACAACGAGGGGATCATCATGTGGGTGTTGAAACCATGCAGAATCCTCTTCAGAGAATGTGATTGAGGGGTCTGGTCTTCGAGCCAGTTTCGTCGATCTTCTAGTCATATAGACATCCTTCCCCTCGATCTGCTTACATTTCCGCATATAGGCTTTCCTTGAAAAAGCAGTCTCCCCTCCCCCGGTGGAGCCTGCAGCTATCCCCCAGATTTCACCTAAGGGAAGGATCCCTTCCTTTTCCTTGGTGGCGGGTTGATGAGGCGTTTTCCTGGTCTCATTCGCTTTCGGACCTGTCACAAATCTCCTCAACCTTCCTCGTTGTATCAATTCTTTAATTTTTTCCTTTAAATTGAACAATTGTTTGTGTCATTACCGTGGTCTCTATGAAAGCAGTAGTAATTCCCTTTTAACCTCCATGTCGAAGGGGCTTTTAGCTTTTTGGGCCATTTGAAAGTCGGGTCGTCCCTGATCTCCATTAGAACGCACTCCAGAATTGTGTTCATAGGGGTGTAATTGGGGAACCAAGATTTGAGTTTCCCCACCTTCGACTCCGGCATACGGGGCCGGTCGCTTTCTCCTTGGGCTTGAGTGAAACCGAACGACTCATCTATCCTTCTCCTCTTCTCCGACTCTCCTCCACCTCTTCATGCATACATCGCCTCCTTCGCATTCATATGTTTCTGTGCCTTCACCATTAACTCCTCCAAGGTGTTAAGTAGAGACTTCGATAAAGAGAACAAGAACCTCGACGATTGCAATCCTCCCATTAAGGCGGTTAGGATCACTTTATCGTCGGTGTCGTCCACCTGTAAGGCTTCTTTGTTGAATTGGGTGATATAGTTCCTCATGGATTTGTCTCGTTCCTATCTAATGTTCAAGAGGTAGGTCATAGGCTTCCAGCAACTCCGTGCGCTTATGAAATGGCTAACAAAGTGCTTGTTGAGGCCCAGGAAACTGTCAATGGACCCTGGTTTCTACCTCCCGAACCATGCACGAGCAAGGCCTTTGAGGGTCAACAGAAAGGCTCGACACATGATTTCGTCCGAGAAGGCCTAGAGGTGCATTAATGTCTTGTACGTCTCTAGGTGATCGAGGGGATCTCTTGTCCCTTCGAATGCTTCCATCTGAGGGGCACAGAACTTGTGAGGAAGCAGGCGAAGCAAGCATTTCATCACTCGGACTGAGAAAGGAAGTTCAGTCCTCCGAACCAAATCCTCGACGGTCGATGGTTCTTTTCCCTTCATCATCCGCATGAGATCTTCGAGTTGATTTTATACTTCTTTGAGCCGTTCATTCATTAGTGGGTTTCCTGGACTGCTTTCCTTCTGTACGACTCTGGTGGGGATGTTCTTCATCATGATGCTTTCTTTACCGACGAGATTCTGTTTCCCCTACTCATTCTTCGTTCTTGCTTCCTGATGGGGCGGGATTTTCATCCCACAGCCTTTTGCGGCCCTCTCTTTCTTCTCAATTAATAATCCTTTGTAGGAGTTGTTGATTCTGTTGAGCAACCTCTTCAACGACCTTGGTGTGGTCCCACATTCATTGCTCAAGGTAGGGTCTGTCTACTTCATTCTCAGTCTGATTGTTTTGTTTGTCATGTGTAGCTGTGTTCCTCTGGTTATTCCTTCGTGCATCCATGGATTTAGTCTCCACCATGCACCCTTAGTTGAAACAAGCCATTTTAACTACGTTCCCACAGACGACGCCAATTGATGATGCCTGAATTTGACTCTCGGGACCAACCAGATGGGTGCAAGGTTTCAAGCGATCCTGTGGACCTACAAAGATAAGCAGAAGAATGGTTCCAGCTGGTATTCAGCCGGTTGCACTCCGACAATCAATTTAAAGACTTCAAAGAGGAAATAGTATGCAATTATGAGGAGGTATTGCTCATACATTTCTTTGTTGCAACAAGCTCATTTTATAGTTTTCTCCTCCGACATAGTTATTGGATTCTAGTCTAACGCCCCTGTGCCCAGGTGTCGCTAGTGGGCGTGATCGTAGGAGCTATTATGGTTAAGACTGGTTGGATATGAGTTGGTTTTCTTGTCCAAGTAAGAGATGTTACCAGTTTCCTTGTTCTTCAACTTGAACGACGCGTGTCTTCCTTCCTGATATGAAGGCCTCGGATAGGGCTGGATCGGATGCATTAACGAGTACGTCCCAAGGGTCCTAATAACCTCAGGAGATACCTCTAAATGATCTCGTGGTTACGGGAGACGTCGTCTCGGTACCTTCATGTCCTCTAGAATCTTGATAGCTTCGGGAGAAAGAGGGTCGGTACCCTCGGGAAAGCATGTTCTCGAGAATCTCGGTAACTTCAGGAGATAGTGGGTCGGTGCCCTCGGGAAAGCATGTTCTCGGGTTTTCGGGGGTCTTTAGTAGCTTCGGGGAATATTGACACAGGAGTGTCGAGGTTAATCACGTCGAGGCTTGGGATCTCGGTCCTGGCTGAGGACCCCGAATCTGCGCCGGTTTCAGTCCCATCAGTGTCGAATACTCAGAGCATGTAAAACTCCCATCAAATTCCTTTGCAACACCTCTGATGACAGTCTTGTTGTTTCTTACTCTGTATTGTTCTCTGATTTTCATTTAGGTCGAGAAACAGATGGAGATGTAAAGCAGGAAGAATTTTCTAATCTGACTATTGCGACGCTAAACCCAGTGTCATTATCACCCAGCCAATCTCAAAGGGAGCCCCAGTTGGATTTGTATTACTGATCAGGGATGTCAGAGCTAGCATTAAAGCTAGATTCATCAATCCCCTGTAGGGACAACAGTGAATAGGATGCCTGGGCTTCCAGCAAGACTTTGCTTCTTCAACATTAATGTCCACACCACCACTAGAAAGGTTCTCAGTCATTCTTAAATGGTAATTTTTTTGGATGTTTCATGGTAGTCCATGTAAGCTTGAAGGTAGATTTCTTCTCCAATGGCATTTTAAGAGGGCCCTTTTTTTTTTTTACTTTGTGGAATAAATATATGGGTAGTTCCAGTAAGAGCTGTCCTCTTCTCTCCATAGTGCTTCAAACGTTTGTTACTGTATGAATTAAATTGTAGAATTTAAGAAAATAAAATTTATTGTTTCTTCATCATTAATCTGAGATTAAAAGTCTACCCTCAATTTTGATTCATTGATGCTGTAAGATCTGTATCTATCTTCCCAAAGAAAGGATACAAGTCAGCTGGAGCTGGGAGATAAAATGGACCTAGCTTTATTTGAGGTTTAAATGTCTTTAACTTTTATTTGGTTAGAAGCTTGTTTTCTTGGTAAGTGCCATATATACACTACTGTAACCTTTACACTTTTCCTTGTTCGTAGATTAGCAAACAATGAGCTTTTATTTCAACTGGTTCTTTTCTCCTGTATTGGTTTTATGGCTAACGTTGCACAATATTAGTACTGATTCTCTAGACCTTGGCAAGTAAATGAGTAATGTATATTATAAGGAAATCTTCCCTACTCCCAACTCTCATCGATTGGTCGGTGTATCTGTCATTATGGTTAGAAATCACCATCTAATTTCCAATTTTGATCACTGAATTATACAATGTCAAGCCATGCTTATGCTTGAAGCTTACAAGTGGTCTATGAAGAATTGGGATTGTCCAATCTATCCTTATGGATCATAACCAAAGCTTGCATTGATTCCTGAAACATCTGATCAGGGCTGCCTACCCTTCAACAATTAATGTAAAACTATAGGTTGGAAGTTCACAAGAGAGTCCATTGGATTGCCTGAATCTGAATCAGGTTGTTTCAGGGGAGAAGGTGCAGACATGGACGTGGCCTTAGTGGATCATTTTCCTTCAAAGAAAAAGATACCAGACAAGAAAGCTACCATAATTAGGTTGTGATTCTTAGCATCACGTCACCATAATTGAGTCTGCTTTTTATAGTAAATACAGGAACTAACATATAATTGTTTCAAGGAACCCTCTTTGGAATCCAAACGCCATCTTCTTCTTCTTCTTCAACCCATCTTTTAGAACCATAGAATGCCACCCCATCACATGATGCATCAACACCATGGCCTTACATGTGGTCTGAAATCAGGTGCGACACCCCCCCTGATGGCCCAAGTCACATCATGATGGCCTAACTTTCTACTTTTTATCCATATATTAGCAAAAGACTAGACGAAGTCAAGATAATTGTAGACAATCAAAGCACAACAAACACAACATTCGTCAAAAGATCAAAATGCATGTGGTGGCACTTAACACGTGTCTCATGGAAAAACAAACCCTGTTGCTTTGATGTAGTAGCAGATATCTTCATGCATTTTTTATGTTTTCAATTTTTTTTAATTTTTTGAAAATAACCCATACCATGTATATTATTTTCTTTTTTGAAGGACCACTACTGCAGCATCATAGTGCAAGGCCCACACCACAGGCAAGGAGAAGCAGATGTCAAACCTCACTTAGGCCGAGTCTGGTTGCCATGAAAATGTTTTATCATGACAAAATTTTCTCAAGAACTCATTTTTAAGCCATCTGATTGTCATGAAAAGTTGGTTTTCGTATTTATTTCTCATGATAATTTTCTTTCATTTTCTTGTGGGATTTTGTTTTCTATTCTTTTCTATGCAATTCAAGGCAACTAGACTGGGCCTTGAGGAAATTTGTGGTTGGGATTTTACCCCGATGCACACATATAGGCATATCTGTACTTGAATCCATTTACTAAACTGAATATCGGATATGAATACAGGTATGCAACGGATATCTTAAAATAGGATTCATATTCATATTTGTTTACATTTACTTGACCAAATATTGGATATGAATATCAAATGGTTGAACTCGGATTTCGCGTGCACATAAGAGAGGGGCACAAGTTTTACGCATGAACTAGGGGGTTGACGCATCAGCACCGAAAAGTGATTTACACTTTTTGGGAGAGCGCTTATCACTTTTTGGTGCTGATGTGTCCACCCCCGGTCCATGTGCACAACTTGAGCACTTCTTTTCTGTGCCCGAAATCCGGGGGTAAATCGTTACTTTCTATCAAAAATTCTGGTTTTGAACGGTAAACAATGATCATATTTGTATCCATTAAACAAATACTGATATATCCAATGAATAGGCCTAATTGCAAACACAAACCAATCTCCAAACTGAAATGGTAAAGGGAGAAAATAAAATACAAAAATAGAGATGAAACATACTAACTACTCTTCGTCTTCCAATGATAGCAAGTTAGGTTGTTAGGGTTTTCTCTTCTTCTTTCCGACAATAATAGGTTAGGGT
>JAOXJP010231485.1:0-10622 GCA_025762735.1 Platanus orientalis | reverse complement strand
TTATAGTACAGTTCAGGTGGCCCCTGAAAGCATTCCATATGTTTGCCGTCTCACTATCTCCTTGTGTGGCAAGTTTTATTTTTTATTTTACCTTTATTTATTTATTTATTTGATAATGGTCACTTCAGTAAAAAGAGAAAAGCAACAAAAACAAAGGAATTCACCAAGGTGAAAGAAACGCAAAAAACAGAACCAGGAAAACAACAAAACAAAGAAAAACAAGACAAAAACAAGCTGGGAACTCCTGTGTCATTTCTTATCGATTTTACTCTAGTACGTGTAATTAAACTGATGTAGGACACCTACGAATTAGGTTCCTACAATGGGAAGGACGATGGGAGAACTTCAAACAATTCAAATAAGGTCAAAAGATTAAATCTTGAATTAAAAATAATAATGAAAATTGAAAGTAAAATAATCAAGATTTCAAGAATTAATTAAAAGAAAACAAACTTGAAATAAAAATAGGCAAAAACTCAAATCTTGAATTCAAGAAAGCAGGAAGAGTGAATTAAATAGAGAAAAGCAATCAAGAGATGGTTTCTTGAAATAGGAAAAAAAATAAAGAAAATTGACTTACAATGTGAACTTTATAAAGCCTTAATAATCCCAATATAATTAAGATTACATTAACAACCCCTATTATGAAGAAAAAAAATTGACCAAACTACCCTCATATTCTCTGTTGTACGATCAGCCATTACATAGCTTTAAAAAACTATAAAAAACACCACTAACTCTTAATAATTGCATCTAACCCCTCCCCAATGGCAATAAAGCCTTATTACACTGATTTCCCTCACTAAAACCCAAGAAAAACAGCAGAAAAACACTACTAATTTGCATGGACTGCAACCTTTCTCCATGGCCTAGCCTTAACCCTTTTTTTAGAGGTAAAGAGATCATTTATTATAAATAAGAAAATGAAGTATAAGCATACAACGATAGAAATCACCACAAAAGTGATACACATGAAAATAAAAATAAGAAGCTACAAAATCACCAGAACACTACAACTAGAACTCCTCACGCCATATTGCAACTCATTCCTTCTCATCAAAGGAATCCCAAACTGAGGCCCACTCAAAAAGGATTTTTACAAAAAAGACCTCCAACTCGCCATGACTTTGGCATTGGTTCTCGAAGATCCTAGCATTTTTTTCCTTCTACAATCCCCACCAAATAACCCCCGGTAGAGCCTGTCATATTTCTTGATGAAAGCTCCCAAGGTCACTCAACCAACCCTCAATCAGCTCATTAAATGACTTCGAAACACCCAAGGAATTTGGAGATGAAAAAGGAAAAAGTACCACATTCCTTTCACCATATAACAATGAATTAAAAGATGACCTACTGATTCCTCCTCTTCCATGCATAAGATACATCTATTAGCCAAATTCCAACCTCTGCTCTGTAAATGGTTTATGGTTAGAATTTTATCCAGGTAACAAGTCCACATAAAGAACATAATTCTAGAAAGAATGTTACAAATCCAAATGCCCTTTTGGGAAAATAAAATCATTGGAATATTTGACAACTCAAAGTAGAATGATTTAGATGTGAAACATCCCTTTTGATTCAATGTCCAAAGCCATCCATCACTCCTATCATTGTTGGGATACAAATTGTCTAATACTTCCAAGAGATTTAGTAATTCTCCAACCTCCCAATCATTTGGATCTCTTCTCAATCTGGGGACCCAAATTCGTCTGTTATCATCATAACACTTTGCAATCGAAGCATGGGAGCCAACAGCCAATTGGATTATGGTTGGAAATGTCTCCATAAGTGTATTTTCCCCAACCCACACGTCCCTCCAAAAATTGATATTCTTGCCCGATTCTAGGGTAAATACATTTCCAAAATTCCTTCCGCCCTGCTAGTATGGATTTCCAAATTCCACAACCATGCTTTCCTCTAACCTCCTTGAATTCCCACACTGATTTCTCACCAAATCTAGACCACCATTCGGTGCCATAAACTATCACTCCACCCCGAATCTCCACAGTCATTTGGCAAGAAGGGCCTTGTTATGGGGACAAATCCTCCTAATGTCAAGCCCACCCTTGATAACTGGTTTACAGCATGTATTCGACTCCACCAAATGAAATCAATGACGATTTGCATCATCATGCCATAGAAATCTTCTAAACATGGCCTCTATTCTGTTAGCCACCGACATCGAAATTGTAAACAAAGGTATAAAATAATTTGGCATGGCCGCTAGAGTTGCCTTAGTCAAGGTCAAACGACCACCTTTTGACAATAAGGGAGCTTTCCATGAATCAAGTCTAAAAGATATCTTTTCAATGACTAACTCCCATATTGCTTTTGATTTGTAGCCTGCACCCAACGGAAGACCTAGATATATAGCCGGAATCCGCCCAATTTTGCATCCAAGAATCCATGTAAGGCTTTCAATATCGCACTCGGCTCCCACTTGGAACATTTCACTCTTAGTCAAATTGATCCTTAAACCCGATACCCCCTCAAAGCAACCAAAAATACATTAAAGGTACCCCACTTGTCTCACATTTGCATCACAAAATATTATTGTATCATCCACAAATTAAAGATGGGAAGTTGTCACCTTGCCAACTCCCAATCTAAATCCCAAAATAAATCCCACCTCCGCTTTTTTAATCATCCTACTTAGAACTTTCGATACCATGAACAAGAACAGGGATAGCAAATTACCCTCCCTAAGGCCCCTCAAACTACTAAAAAATCTCGTCGAGCTTCCGTTGATTAATACTGGAAAAAAAAAAAGGAAAAAAAAAAGATGAGCTTAAACAAAAAGTGATTCAACTTCTCCATTTGGCCCCAAAACCCATCTGCATCAAAATATAATCCAAGAATCTCCAATTCACATGGTCATAGCCTTTTCCAAATCCAATTTTACAAACTACTCCACTTCTACTAGAAAACCTACAATCCTCAATGCATTCATTCACAATGAGAACCCCATCAAGGATTTGTTTTCCTTCAATAAATGCACCTTGAGGGGGAGATATAATACCTTTCATCACCAACTTTAATCTCGATGCCAGTATTTTGGATATGATCTTATACACACTACTCAAAAGACAAATGAGCCGAAAGTCCTGCATTTCCTTGGCAATTTTCTTTTTGGGGACAAGGCATATAAAGTTATTGTTTAGATGTTCATAGAATTCCTCTGAATAATAGAACTCCTCCAGTACATTCATCAGATCACCTTTCACAATATCCCAACATCTTTGAAAAAATGAAATGAAGAATCCATCAGGACCCGAAGCTTTATCCCCTTTCATATTCATGATTGAATGATACACTTCATCATCAGAAGACAAAAAATCTCTCCACCCACCTCTTTTCTAGCTTAGATATTCTATCAAACTCCAAACCATCCATAAGTGGCCTCACGGGTATATCCTTCTTAAACAAATTCGTATAGAAAGATTCCGCAACATTTCTAATTTCCAATTGATTCTGAGACCACTCCCCATTAATCCAAAATCCCCCAAATCATTTGAATTCTTATGTTGTGAGACCACTTTATGAAAAAACTTTATATTTTGATCCCCATCTTCAACCATCTAATTCTCAATCTTTGTCTCCAGAAAGACTCCTCTTTCACTGCCAATATACCAAATTCCTTGTGAAAGTTCTCTCTATTCGCCCGTTCCTCATGTGTCAAGATCCTATTTTCTTCCAATAGATCGATATCTCTAATGTTTAGAAGACACTTCATGCGTTCATCCTTGAAATACCCAACCGACACCTTATTCCAAGCTTTCTAGCGAAACTGCAAATTTTTGAGTTTTAGGGCAAAGATTCTACTTGCATTACCCCAAAAAAATGATTGGCTCCACACTATCTCTACAAGCTCCATAAAATTGGGTTCTAGAAACCAAGACTCCTAAAATTTAAAAGGAGATGGTCCCCCCTTTCCCCATCCAGATTCAAGCACCTTGCTAAAGCTGACTGAGATCTGCAGGGGAACAAGTCCTCCCAAGAATTGCAATATAAAATATTAATCCAATATATATATATATATATATATATCGATCCTATCGGCTTAACGAAGGAACCTCTCGGATATATATCGATCCTATCGGCTTAACAAAGGAACCCCTCGGAAATTGGAACATGTATACTTTACACCCTTCAATGGACCATCAATAAGATTCCATCTACCAATAAAATCCCCAAATTTATCCATTCTACAATCTCTATAACCCTCCCATTTTTGTTCATTTGAGTAACAAATCAAGTTGAAATCCCCCCAATGTACCAAGGCAAGTCCCAATTCCATAAGAAAATCATCCACCTCCCCTCTCAAGACTGAACAATAAACTCCAAAACAAATCCACTCATCCAAACCCGCTTGCAATCTGCATCGCATTGAAATCGAATAAGCTCCTATTTCCTGCTCCAATATCTCTACCTTATTCGCATTCCAAATCATCAAGATCCCTCCCAATGTTCCCCAAGAAGGAAGCACCAACAAGTTTTTGGAAGGCTTACCCCAAACCTCCGAAACAAATAAATCCGTCATGACCTTAATTTTGGTTTCCTAAAGGACTAGAATATCAGGAACCACACCAGATAGCCACCCTTTTATCCATGTTCCCCAAAATTCTAATATTCCATGTGAGGAGTTTTAAATTCATAAAATCAACTATACGAGATCCCTTTCCCTCGACGATCCAAACCCACATCTCTTCCACCCTCCTTCCAATCATAATTCACACTACATTCTAGCTTCTTAAGTTCATTAAGAAGACGTCCCCCCCCCCAACTAATTTAGGCCCTTCACTATCCACACACTTCCATCTTTGAAGTTCAATTGCTTTGAATAAGTCTTTGATGTCGGATTCAAAACCCTCATAAGACAATCCCAAAAATGGACCAAATTCCTCCATCTTGAGAAGAACCCATTCTGAACATATTTCCCCATCCAATGAAGTACTACCGCATCATAACCCTAGAGGGTCACCTCTCAGATGAAGAGTCTAGATTAGCCATGTCGTCACTTGAAGTGGACACAGAAAAGGGGGGTCATATGGAGAAGGTTTCTAAAGGTGACCAGTAGAAAGCCATTATGCTAAGAAAATTCTTAAAAAAAAGAAGAAAAAAAAATGGGTAATCTCGAGAGGGTTCTACACGTGACCAATAGAAAACCTTTTTCGCTCAAAAAATTATATAGCCTAAACCTATACTAATATTAAGGGGGTAAAAGTTCTGAATCGAAAAAAAAAATCCTAAATAAATCTAACTAGAAGCCATAGAGACCTCTTCCTCTTCTATTTGTTTCTCCTTTTGCACACCCACTGTTTCAGGACAGCCTAGTGGGCAGCTGCAAACCTATGGATTATGGGCCAACAAAAGATACAATAGATTCTCACTTAAACTTTTATCAAACAGGTGGTAGGCATAAGCAAGACCAGCAGTACCACAAACAATATAAGAGCCTTAAACTCAAATAATAGCCCTCAACAGTACTGCAGTAGGTTTTTTGATGTATAGATTTTAACAGCAAATTATAAAGATATTCAGCAGCACTCAAATCTTAAGAACCCCAGGAGTTTTAGTTACCAATCAATTCAGCAGTAGGTAAAGACCAAAGCAAACAGCCAACAAGTATAAAAACTGCAACAGATATCAGCCTTTTAATACAAAACAAGGGTCCTTAGCCTCTCACCAAGAGATATCAAACCCTATGAATCTCTTTACCAGGGAAACCAATCCAGGTTTTGGGAGCTCTAGCCGTGAGCAATAAGAACAAGAAAACTTTTATTCGATCAAGACTAATTACAATAAAGTTTAGGTCTTAACCTATCATAAAATTACATATGGTCTTGACAAAAATACCCCAAAACAATAAATTAAAAGATGCCTATATCCTATTTCGTCACTTACTGATATCCCCCTAATATTTTGGTCATAACTTTTGCAAATCACATTTGATTTGCGGAATCTTGGTCTCGTTTGACAGGTAGTTGAATAACCTTTCTAATGACACCAAAATCAAGCCAAAAAGGCAAGTTTTGACCTTAGAAAACTTGGGCTGAAAGTGATGAGATTACAACTCACAATAAATAAATAACCAAAAAAACATAAATTAATGTCCTAAAATCAGCACAACCAAAATCTTCATGTGATGTCCACCCAAGTTCCTCCAAGGCTGTACATGCGTGGGTCCCACCTAGGCTCACATGTGGGTCCCACATGGACTTTGGCATCAATGTCAACATCACCCACCACTTGAAGGCATGGTTTAAAACATAGTTGCAGGGAAGCTCGACCAAGGGTGTGAAGCTCGCTTCCTGGAAAGCTCGTTTAGGAAGCCAATCAATTGCTTCTCCAAATATGGAGAAGCATTCAAGGATGTGATTGGGAAAGCACAAGGAAACAAATTTGGGAAGCGAAGAAAGCGTCCAAGAAAGCGTCCAGGGAAGCAACTTATTTATCTTTTTTTTTTAAATAGGGGAAATATTATTAAGAAAATGAGAGCAAAAATCCCAAAATATATGAGAAGTACACCCCAACAGCATGAAGAGATTAACGAAATACATAGGAGTCCTAATCAAAAACCCAATTGTAAAATCTGATGTCCCTTAACCATAGGGATGTGAGACACCTAACCCAGCAATAACACGAGAATTTCAGCCGGGATTTTGGACCCATCCTTCAAAATACCTTAAAAATCCTTTTGTTTCTTTCACCCCACACACCCCAATAAACGGCAAAGAAAATAAGATTCCACAACAACTCCCCAATGAGCAACAAATCCACCTTAGGCCTGCAACTCCATTTCACAATCACTTCCTTTTCTTTCTTTCTTTTTTTTTCTCCTTTTTTTTTTTTGGTGAATGCAAAGCCTATGCTGTTGGCATTGAATAAAACAGTTTTCTATGGGTTTAACAGTGATTTTGTAGCCACCAAAAAAAAAGAATTTAATAATTCCATTTCAATAACTAAGGTTCAAATATGATGTTTTCCTACAAGGTTGATGCGGACATCATGCCTCAAGGAGGCATTTTCCAGGTGTATCAGAGGAGGAGGAGGGGCAGCCCCTTGTTGTGGTTCGAGTAAGGGCCCCACTCTCTTAGACATAAGGCAACCATGGACACTTGGCAGTCTTTTATTTCTATGCACAAGTTGTAAGGGGGAATAACTAAACTTTTATTAAATGGGGGGGGGGGGGTTAGTTGTTATTTTGCTTTTAGATAGGAGTTCTATTTATTTCTTAATCTTCATTACTCGATTTATAATTTTGAGTGGGAGAGGCACTTTAAAACCTCTCCACATGTTTAGAATGTCATTGATGGTTAATAATGAGAGCAAATTTTCTGGTTTCTCCTCCTTCTCACTGTTGAAAATTGTATCATGTGTGTGTGTGGCTGAACCTAAACCAGGAGTGGTTTCCCCTTTGGGGTTTATGCGAGCTAGGTGGAGGCCTAGACAATCTTCTTTTCTCTATCTTCTTCTTTCTTATTCTTATATGTATTTGCTATTTTCTTCACATTCCACTCCTAAATTCCACGAGAACCAATCAAGAGCTTGTGTGTTCTATCATTTTTGGTATCAAAGCAAGCTTCTCAGTTGGCTCCATTTCAGCTGGGGTCCTTGGATTGAGGCTAGACTATATTTTCTTGAAATTCTTCTAGTTGACATGTTTTCTCCTTTCCCTCTTCCCATTCCTTGAATAATATTTTATGTTTTAATGATTTCCTCAATCATTTATTTTCCTTCTTCTTTGGTTTCTTCCTCTGTCTTTTCCTTATTTTCCTTTGATCTAATTAAATCCATAAACTCATGAAGATAATCCATCGGACCATTTGCCTTGTTTTTCTTGTGTCCTATCTTAAATCCCAAGCTTTCATAAGAAATCTCATTGAGTTCTTTGTCTCTTCTTGCCTTTTTTCTTTTCTTTTCTTTGATTAGATGGCACACACTAGGGGAGCTGTTCCAAGTCATACGTTAGTCAAAGGGAGGGAAGAATCCTTATCTTTTATTTCAGTAAATTCAAACCCATTTGAAACAGTCTAGCGGCGGATTTGGGGTTATATAATCTTTACTATAATTGGGTTTGAAATCCCCGTTCTTTCTTTATTAATCCCAGCATATGAGTGGCATTTTTGGGGCTATTTCAGTGTTTGAATACAAGGGGATTCAGTGTTTGAATACAAGGGGACTCTAGTGATAGACTGGCGGCAGCTTAATGGAGTCCCAGTTCCTCAGGTTTTTTTTTTTTTTTTTTTTTAAATTTTATTTTATTGGAAATCTTTATTGTTAAAAGTTCCAAGAAGGAACTTTGTGGCTGGCGGTAACATAGGAGTCCTAGGTTGCTAGGACTCTATTTTGCTTGAGGAGTTTGGCCTGAAAAAGGGGGAGACCTGTGGCTACTTGAAGAAGAGTCCTAATATTATTAGGACTCCCATAATGTGACACCTGTACACGGAATTTTTTGGAAGCAAACTGGAATTCATATTGGCGGCAGACTTGCAAGAGTCCTCAGTTAATTGGATTCTTTATTTTAGGGGATTTTCAAGATCAGAAAGTGAGCGGCATGTGATCACATAATGGGCCCACACATGATGCCACATCGGCTTATTTAATGTAGTTTGAAGAAGGAGATTTGCCCAGAATGATTTTCACACATTAAAAGAGTCCTAATTTAATAGGACTGTAAGTCTGGGATTTTCTAGCACACGATAACTTTTATTGTTTTCCCCCATTTGCTTGAGACATGCGGCTACTCTTGGAGGTTGGTCCTAAGGGAATTGGGACTTCTTTATGGTGGTGTCGTGTGGAAGATGTGACTAGAAGAGTGATCATGTATGGGCAGCAGTAACAGAGTAACCTGACACAATTGGACTCTTTCTTTATTCAAGCTTTCTGAGCATAAGAGCAATCAGCCACATCAGGCCTGGGTTTCTAAGTCAGTGAAGAGGACCTACAATCTGGTTGGTGCAGCACGACATCAAGGAGAACTCTCTGATCTCTCTCTTGATGGATTTCACTCCTAATCTTACTGAGATAAGTACTTCCATCCAATCTTTAGGGTTGCAGTAAAAGTTCCTACAGATTTTAGGTTGGTAATGGTGTCATTTGGGAATATTAATCTGAGGCACCAAGACTCACCAGAGTTGTGTAACCCCATGATGTAACTCAATAACGCCCCTTTACATACTTTGATCTGCGAGCTTCTTCCCATATACCTCCCACTGTTTGCCTCAGACTTGGTTTAAATAATCCATTATAACCATATACCTTGCTGCATCCTGTCATTTATTTACTCCAGCAAAAACTCTTCTATAACCTTCTATGCCTAAGTTTGCCAGTACCATCCTATTTGATATTATTCTGTCCATATTTACCACACTTTTCCAGCCGCTTGTTTAGCCTAGTGTTGGTCCACACCCTAATTGTTGAGTATTGTCAATTCCATGCACAAAAAGGGTCATTTGTAGTTGAGCTTGTAGTAGGATCTCATGGTTGTAATGTTATATCATTGTAAGTCCTAGTTAAAGTCTTTAGTCATGCAAAGAACTATCTTGAGGACTGAAGCTGGACATACTTGCAAAGAGGAGATGAAGAAAAGACTCAAGCACCACAACACAAGCTTCAACAACTCATCCTTAAGAGCCACACAGGTATACAAAGGTAAACATCAAAGGTATGTGTGTGATGTGAGTGTGTTTGACTAAACCTAGCCTAGGTGAGTTTAGAGGACCACCCATGGACTTAGAGAGGTAGACTCACTCAAAATTGGTCTTAATGAAGAGATATATGTAAAATCAATGTAATGGACCAAAGAGAAGAATGCAAAGGTCACTTGGGCAAGTCCTAAAGGTTTTGAATGATCCCAGAGCTTCCAGGAACAAAAATAGAGGCTTGAGAGCCAAAATAAGCATTTATGGATCTTGGATCTCCAGGATTGATCCTGGAAATTCCAGGATTGATCCCAAAAATCTAGGATCGATCCTAGAAAGTCCAGGATCGATCATAGGAATGTGAAGTTCGGTTTTTGCGTAGGGGAGCACCTAGAATCAATCCTAAGACTTCTAGGATCGATCCTAGGTCGGAAAACTCGAATTTTTAACTTGGTCTTTGCGCAAAAAACTTCCATTTTTGTGGGATTTTGTGACCGTTGCTTATCTACTTGATTAGGGTTTGTAAAACTCTACAATAGTGATTAAACCCTCGAATCAAATAAGCTTGCTATTCATTTTAGATATATGTTCATTTTATTGGCAAAACTTATTGAAGAACAAGCTAGGGTTTGTGGTTGTGCAAATAAAGAGAGTGATCTCTTGTTTGTGATTGAGCAAGTCTACCCATGATCTCTTGTGCTTGATTGGTACATCAAATCAAAGAGGGTCATGGACTAAGGGTTTCAAACCTACAAGCCACCAAAAGCTCCAAGTTCTAGAGCCACAAAGAGGTAAATCAAAACTTGGCTTTGTATTTGTGTAAATATTAAAGTGAAAGTTAGAACTTGATTGATTGGAGCTTAGATATACTGGGGCTATTAATTGGAACATTAACCTTTATAAAAAAAGGGCGGCCCAGTGCACGAGGCTCCCGCTAATGCGGGGTCTGGGGAGGGCAAGATGTACGCAGCCTTACCC
>JAOXJP010231484.1:0-10622 GCA_025762735.1 Platanus orientalis | reverse complement strand
GCAAAGATCATAACATGGCCAATATTATGTGTGTAGCTTCCAATAGTCAACTCAACTTCTTAACTTAGGATCAAGATATAATTGTGTCTTTTTACCAAAAAAAAAATATATATATATATATATATATAATTGTGTCATCTTCCCAGTTAGTACCTCACTCTCGCCAGCCATTTGGAAACCTATTAGATTACTTGAATGTACTTTGACTCAGAAAAACCATCTCGACACCAACAGCTAAATAGAAGGATTTGAGTGAACAACTTTGAACTTTAGTTCCAACAATTGCAAGAGACATTCTCTCGAATTTGGAAGCTTGTAAGCATCCTTTTATGATCAAAAATATTTTTCCTTCTTTTTAAACACATTTAAACTTGCAAAAACACATTTTGTATTGAACTTATAGCCGACCAGGCTATGGACCTATGAAAGAAAAAGACATGAATTGGATCTTCTTTGATGATGAAGGATTCGACATCTGGTAGGTTGAACCAATTGGCCGAGTAAACCACCCCAGTCTAACTTAATTCACTGAACGATCCATTAAAGGTTTGAATCCGTAGTCGCTCATGCCGACAGACCCCTACGCGGCATACCAACAGCATATGCAACCAACCCTTATGCCGATCAAAATACCGGTAAACATGACCGACCAACCCTCTTAGCTGACCACTTAATTGACAACGTGCCCAACCAACCCTAACATCGGGCGACTCACTTATTAGACCAAGGTTTCCCAACATGTGACGTAATATTATGAGATATAGCCGACAAAAGTGGCAGTTATAGAGCGTAGAGTGGGACAGACTGATAGCTAATTCAACGTCGACACGTGTACTAAACCCCATGCTCTTCTAACTAACTTGGAGGATATTCCAGGATAAAAAAGGAGGCAGGAAGGGGGGGAAAGGTAAGCTCAATCATTTTCCCAGAGGGGAGAGGGGATTTTCTCTCGAGAAAAAATGACTAACTTGGGCATTGGAGAGGTGTAAGTCGGCGCCACACCGATGTCATTTTCTGTGCAGTGCAAGTAAATTCATTTGCATTTTCAGATTGAGGATTACCAAAGGATTTTCGAGCTGAGGGCTATCTCAGCTTCATCAGTTGGCGTTGTCTGTGGGAAATGCATAGGAGTTTCCGGCAAGATAAAAGTCCTATAGTAGAAACTCGATCTAGAACGATGGAAGCTCATCGGAATGCATCATCCACGAATGATCCAGGAAGGGGGGAGATCAAGGTAGCTAGGATTGCGAGCCTGGAACAACAAATACAGGACCTCAGCCGCAGCATGGAACAAATGGTACAACAAAATCATGAACTAAGCTATAGGCTTATAGAGCGGATGGATAGCCAACCTTCGGGTGAAGAGATGCAGGAAACTATGTGCCCTGGACCAAATGTCGAAGAAGAATTCTGAAGAGAGAAGTAAGGGGATAGTCATGGTCCAGGGGCCTCCGCATCACAACAGATCAGTGATGTAGGCAGTGAAACCGACGTAGAACAAGAGAAGCGTATCTAGAAGATGTAGGATCAACTAAACACGATGATGGAAGCCCTCAGGAGAAAAACCCCTTCCACAGTGGAAGCATTGGTGCAGAGGACTAATCATCCATTTTTTATGATAATCATGTCTCATCCCCTTCCCAAGAAGTTTGGTAGTCCCCCAATGGATCCATTTGATGGAAGCAAAGACCCATTAAACCACCTCGAAACATACAAAACCTTGATGCTCCTACATGATTATTCAGATGGGGTCATGTGTAGGGCTTTCCCAGCTATGTTGAAGGGATCGGCTCGAAAGTGGTTCAATAGTCTTCAACCCAACAACATCAACTCTTTCTTCAAGTTGAGCCAGTAGCTCGCTAATTACTTTATAGGGGGGAGGCATTACCGTAGGCCTACCACCTATTTACTCAATCTCAAACAAATAAGGGTGAATCGCTGAGGGACTATGTCGCCCGTTTCAACTAGGAAGTGATGCAGGTGGACGATGCCGATAAGAAGGTAGTGCTTAATGCCTTTATGGGTGGGCTGCTACCCATGAAATTCTTATTCTCCCTCTCCAAGTCTCCGCCGAGCAGCATGGCCGAGTTAATGCTTTGGGCCCAGAATCACATGAATGTCGAGGATGTAATGGCGGCCAGAAAAGACTAGGGAAATGAGATGTGAGAAATGTCAAAGTGAAAAAGGGTTGACCGACCGAAAGAAGCCGAGGGAGAAGCAAGGATGAGGGATAGTAGCGACCGATCGATAAGGCCAAGAGAAGAACGAGCGCCCGCACGACGAGCCTAGGCCTACACCCCTCTTAATTCCTCTCTCGAGCAAGTGTTTATGTACGTGTGCGATGACCCATCTTTGAAGTGGCCTGAGAAGCTCAAAATTCCCCCAGAGAAAAGATTCCATAAGAAATATTGTAGGTTCCATCGTGATCATAGCCATAATACGGAGGATTGTGTCGACCTGAAGGATCAAATAGAAGTCATCATCCAACAAGGCAGGTTGAGACGCTTTATAGCAACTCATACTTGGACATTCCCAAGGGTGGTGGAGGAGTCGTTGAGTCGAAAGAATCCTGAATTTGAGTTGTTACGAGAAATAAAATTCATTACAAGAGGGTCTGCGAGAGGTGGCGAGTCAACATCAGCAAGAAAAGCCCATACACGAACTGTGAGATCTTCATCAAAGCAGGTTTACATAACCAATAGACCCCGAAAGTGCCCTCGAATTTTTCAAGAGGATATCACATTCACGGAAGAGGATTCTCAAGAAGTGCAGCACCCCCATGATAATGCTTTAGTTGTCATGCTGATCATAGCCAACCATCGGACCAGGAGGATACTCATCAACAATGGCAGTTCTGCAGACATCCTATATGTATCTACCTTTGAACATATGGGAATCAGTAAAAACAAGCTCCGCCCAGCTACATCACCTCTTATGGGTTTCACAAGGGACAAGCTATACCCCGTGGGGGTCATCACATTGCCAATAACAACCAGGGTTAGCCCTCATCAGGTAACAAAAACGGTAGATTTCTTGGTTGTTGACTATCCCTTGGCATGTAATGCCATCATCGGCAGACCAACACTTAATAAGATGAAGGCCATAACATCCACTTATCACTTACTAATGCGCTCCCAATTGAGGAAGGGGTCGGAGAAGTCAAAGGTGACCAGGCAGTAGCCCGAGAGTGTTATGTAGCATCGCTAAAAGGAAACAGTCGAAGGAAGCCCTTGTCATCAATGACATGGAGGATAGAGATGACATTCAACTAAAACAAACCGGGTCGACAGAGGATCTAGTGGAACTCAGCATCGATCCCAATTGTCTCGAATAGGTCGTTCATGTCAGAAGGGCACTCTCAAAAGCATTTAGGCTCTGTTTGAAGGGACTCCTGACAACCTACAGAGATGCCTTCACCTGGACACACACAGACATGCCGGGAATTGACCCAAAGGAATTGATCCAAGTGTCGACCCCTTAGCCAGACAAATCAGACAGAAGAATAGGACCTTTGCCGCTAACATAAACCAAGCTATAGCCAAGGAAGTGGATAAACTCCTGAAGGTAGGGTTCATACGGGAGGTCACTTATCCCGACTAGATGGCCAATGTGGTGTTGGTTAAGAAAAGTAATGGGAATTGGAGAATGTGCATGGACTTCACCGACCTTAAAAAGGCGGACAGTTTCCCACTACCGAGGATATACGCATTGGTTGATTCTACCTCCAGGCATGCCTTACTTAGCTTCTTGGATGCATTCGCCAGTTATAACCAAATACAGATGGAGAGGAAGGATCAAGAGAAAACATCCTTCATCACCGATTGAGGCATGTACTATTATAAGGTCATGTCATTTGGCTTAAAGAATGTTGGGGTAACATACCAAAGGTTGGTGAACAAAGTGTTTGAGGCTCAGATAGGAAGGAGCGTCGACGTTTATGTGGATGGCATGTTGGTGAAAAGCATGAAGTCTAAGAAGCACATTGATGACCTAGAAGAAACACTCCGCACCTTGAGGAAATATTGATTAAAACTCAACCCAGCAAAGTGCACCTTCAAAGTGTCACCAGGAAAATTCTTAGGATTCATGGTCTTGCACCGGGAAATTGAGGTTAACCCAGAGAAAGTTGAGGCAATCTTGAGCATGAAGTCGCCACGGACTATGAAGGACGTATAATGACTAGCAGGAAGAGTAGTAACCCTCAACCGATTTATTTTGAAGCTGACAGACAAATGTTTCACTTTCTTTCGGCTCCTGAAGAAAGGATTATAATGAACTAGGAATCTGAACGATCATTTCAAGATCTCAAGTAGCATTTAGCATGTTTGCCAACCCTCGGTAGGACAACACAAGGAGAGGACTTATATCTATATATGGTAGTGTCCAAGGTAGCCGTGAGCTCAGTTCTTGTCAGAGACGAGCATAGTCAGATTCCTGTGTACTATGTCAGTAGAGCACTCCATGGGGTAGAGCTCTGGTATCCGCCCTTGGAGAAACTAGCATTCGCACTGGTAATAACAGCAAGGAGGCTCAGGCCATATTTCCAAGTCCATCCTATCGTGGTACTGACAAACCAACCCTTGTGAGTAATGCTGCAGAAGCCGAAGGTGTTAGGCCGAATGGTGAAATGGTCAATAGAATTGGGCGAGTAAGATATTAGCTACCGACCAAGGACCGCCATCAAGGGACAAGTTTTAGCAGGCTTCCTGGCCGAATTGACTCCCACCGAGGCAGAAAGTAGCTCCCCGGAAGCCGAATGGACCTTACACGTGGATGGATCATCTACCGCCTCATCCAGTGGCGCGGAATCATACTGACTACTCCCGAAGGGTTAGAGATCGAGTATGCAATACGGTTAAGATTCAACACGATGAATTGAAGTAGAATATGAGGCATTGATAGCCGGTTTAAATCTGGCGAAAGAAGTGGGGGCTGCACGAGTCATGGCCTACACCGACTCCAAGCTCGTTGAAGGACAAGTGACTAGTGAATATAGGGCCAAAGAAGATTGGATGAAGAGGTACTTAACCAAAGTCACTGAGCTTATGTCTTACTTCAAAGCTGTTAAGGTCCAACACATACCCAGGGGACAAAACAAGCAAGCAGACCGACTAGCCCGATTAGCCTCGGATGATAAGTATATTGCGAAGAACCGGTTGCCCGTAAATCACCCTGATCAACCCAACGTAGAAGAGCCATGCATCCCAATTTGTAAAAATGAGCCTGAAAAATATTGGAGGACCCCCATCACATAATTTCTCAAAATAGGGAATCTACCACCGGACCAGGGGAAGCTCAAAAGCTCAAGCTCTGAGCGAGTCGGTACACCCTAATCGATGACATCCTATACAAGCAGAGTTTCACCATCCTATATTTGAGATGTTTGTCATCAACTAAGGCTGAGTACGTCATGAGAGAGATCCATGAAGGGATATATGGGAACCATTCTAGAAGTCGAACTCTTGTCCATAAGCTTATCAGAGCAGGGTATTACTAGCCAATAATGTATCACGACTCAACAAATCTTGTCTGAAGGTGCGATAGCTATCAAAGATTTGCCAATATCCCCAAATAGCCTGCAGAAGAGCTCATACCCATCATAGGCCCATGGCCCTTTACTCAATGGGGCATAGACATCGTGGGGCCTCTTCCTCAAGCAACCAGGCAAAGTAAGTTTTTAGTGGTGGCTGTGGACTATTTTAGGAAATTGGTCGAGGCCAAGGCGCTAGCAACAATAACAGAGCACAACATACGTGACTTCGTCTGGAAATCCATCATATGCCAATTCAGAATACCACAGGCTATCATTACAGATAACGGGAAGCAGTTCGACAACAAGCATTTCCGTGAGTTTTGCTCTCAGTTAAGGGTCAAGAATCATTTTTTTCTCTCCGGCTCATCCCCAAGCCAATGGTCAAGTAGAAGTCACCAACATGACCATACTTAAGATAATTAAGACTAGGTTGGAGGCATTGAAAGGACAATGGGCTAAAGAGCTACCAGGAGTCCTCTAGGCCTATAGGACCACCTAAGAAGTCCTACAAGAGAGAGCCCATATGCCCTAGCCTTTAGCTGCGAAGCAGTGATCCCAATAGAAGTCGGAATGACGAGTTTAAGGGTTCAAAACCCGCAGGCCGGGTGCGTAGAAAAAGAGTTGCGCCTGAACCTAGACCTGACAGAAGAAAAGAGAAATGAAACCTCCCTCCGAATGGCCGTCTATCAACAGAGAATGATGAGATACCACAATGCTCGTGTATGCCCGAGGGGTTTTCAGAATGAGGAGCTTGTTCTCTAAAAAGTGAGCATAGCTACATAGGTCCTTGGAGAAGGTAAGTTAGGACCTAATTGGGAAGGTCCCTACAGAGTGACGTGGATCGCTCAGAAAGGCACTTACTACCTAAAATCCATGGAAGGAAAACCCTTGCCCCGACCATGGAACATCGAACACTTGAAAAAGTATTATTAATAATGTAATTTTTATTCATGATAAGGGAGTTTTTCTACTGTATTATATAATACAATGAATATCCCGAGTGGAGTTGGAAAAATAGATCAAGTCCAGTAAAATGATCATCAGTCTACTACTATAGTCTGCAACGAATATCCTGAGTGGAGTCGAAAAAATGGATCAAGTCCAGTAAAACGACCCTCAGTCTACTACTACAGTCTACAATGAATATCCTGAGTGGAGTCGAAAAAATGGACCAAGTCTAGTAAAACGACCCTCGGTCTACTACTATGGTCTATAATGAATATCCCAAGTGGAGTCAAAAAGATGGACCAAGTCTAGTAAAACGACCCTCAGTCTACTACTATGGTCTATAACGAATATCCTGAGTGTAGTAAAAAAAATAGACCAAGTCCAATAAAACAACCATTGGTCTACTACTACGGTCTACAACGAATATCCTAAGTGGAGTCAGAAAAATGGATCAAGTCTAGTAAAATGACCCTCGGTCTACTACTTCGGCCTACAATGAATATCCCAAGTGGAGTAAAAAAAAATGGACCAAGTCCAGTAAAACGACCATTAGCCTGCTACTACAGTCTACAACGAATATCCCGAGTGGAGTTTGAAAAATGGACCAAGTCCAATAAAACAACCATCGGCCTACTATTACGGTCTACAACAAACATCCTGAATGGAATCGGAAAAATGGACCAAGTCCAGTAAAATGACCCTCAGTCTACCACTACGGTCTACAAAGAATATCCCGAGTGGGGTCAATAAAATGGACTAGGTCCAAAAAGGACAACCCTCAGTCTGCAACAACCTACAATTGAAATCTAGAGTCGAAAAAGCCTGGTAAAGCAACCCTTGGTCTGTTACAATGACCTATGACCGGTCTCGGGGGTGGAGCAACATGACCCCTTGATCTACCATGATGGCCTACAACTAAATCAAAAGAATTGACACTCTACCCCTTGTATGCCCGGCTTAAGCCCAGAGGGGGGTGGAGGGGGGCCACAAAGGCCGAGACTAGTGAGACTAGGTGCACGTGTAATTTAAAAAAAAAAAAAAGAACAGAAAAAGGTATTCTATTTCATGTAAAAAAAAAAGAGATGAAACAACAGGTCAAGCTTCAAGAAGCCGCATCGACGTTTTGCTTAGCATTGGTTTCCTCAGGCGTCCCAGACTTCGACTGTGCATTGGCCTTAAGCATGGAGAGGCCAAGACTCGGGTAAATCCTCAGAGCCCTATGGCAAAGAGTCTCAAAGCCACTAATGAAGTATTATGTGATGTCATCATTGAAGGCCTTAGATTCCTTGTACACTGCCACAGCCTCATTGGCGGCCTTCTCCTTCTCCACCTCCCACTCTAACTTCACATTATCCAAGGACGAACTCAAAACGGCTGCACCGGCCTTCTCCTCATCGAGCTGACCTAGAGCTTCCCCCAGGGAAGCCTCGCTTCCCTTAAGTTTATCTTGAGTCTTCGCCAACCTGCCGCTTAATGCCGAATGTTCAGCTTTGACTTCAGTCAGCTTCCTCCGGAGGTCCCCCAATGTAGTTGTCAGTTTTAAGCTGGCGGTTTGAGAGGACAACCATCTTCGTCAACACCTGCAATGAGGATGATCAGTGACGGATTGCATAACGAAATAACCAAGCTACTAAAAGGGAAAAAAGAACATGCTTTTACCTTCCCGAGATCAAAGAAGGCACTCCTCGCTAGTATGTTCGTGTTGTTGGGCAAGAGACTTTGCATGTCCTGGTCAGAGATGACTGACTGAAGATGGGAAACCACCTCTTCCTCATCAGCAAGCAGTGAAGGGGGAAGCTTCTCCTTTCCCCCTACCCGACCCCCCAGGGAAGTAATAGGGTAAATCCTTAAGGCACTCATCAAACGTTGGAGCTAACTCCAATGCCGCTTCCAGATCAACGATTGATGGAGCGGGCATTCCGACTGAAGGGACGGCCGTTTGAGGAGCCGAGCTAGGCACGCCCTTCTCAGTAGAACGGTTGTGGAAAAATTTTGGCTTCTTATGGGAGCTTCCAGGGGTTGCCTTAGCAGCAACCCTTGCTAGGGAAGACTTTGATGGTATGACCGACATATCTGCAACGACAAATGAACGATTAAGTAGAGTAAGGTAGATAAAAAGGGAAAATAAGATAGCCTAATATCAAGACAACAACCTGAACGACCAACTAAAGAGAGAGACAAGCCAGGTGCTTGACTTACAGAGGTGCCTACAGGCAACACTGATGACCCAGACACTTGACCGATAAAGGGCCTGGATAAAGGAATTTCAGGGCCGAAGAGATAGGAAGATAGTGACTCAGGATTTACCAACAAGGCGTAGTCCCGTACCAAGTGTGCAAAGGCTCGATCCAACCTTGGCAGTTGGACCTCAGACAATAGATGCTAGGCCAACACTAAAAAAAAACAAAACAAAAAACAAAGGATCAGAAATCAGACCGACTTAATGAAAGATGAGTAAGGTAGACTAACTACGAAAGGTTACCTTCTCGACATGGCCAACCCCATATCTTGGGGACTGTGCAAATGCGGTCAAGGGGCAGCTCCCATAGAAAGGATTCTAGCCCGGCCCTAGATGCGAGGAAGAACTTCTTTTTCCAACCTTTGTTGGAAGTCGAAAGACCAGTGATCAATGTGTGCTCAGGCACTCGGGCAATGAAATACCACCACCCCAAGTGCATCTCCATGGCTTTGTAGCAATAGAGAAACTCGGGAACGGTGATATGCTCCTGACCACAGCACCATGCAAGTGATCAAGATTCTCCACCCATTGGGCATAAGTTGCCTTGGGGCCAAGTAGAGCTGGGTGAGGAGTTGACGGACGAATAAGGGGATGGCAAACCAGAGACCGGCCTCCAAAGCTTGTTCAAAAATGGTGACCTCGTTCAGGACGCAAGAATAGGCCCACTCATTAAAAGAGGGGACCCTCAAACTGATTGTCTCTGGAATTTGGTAGGTACTGCGCAAATCCTCTAACCTAGACCTTGACAAAGTCGAGAGAATGTGCTTAGCAGCATAGGCCGAGTCAGCAAATCGACCCCACCAAACAGGGGCCTTGGGTTGGGCCGATTCCGACAAATCCTCTCTAACTAGATTCGCGTTAAGGGCCATAACGAAATCGGAAGAATCGGATGAGTCGCTCATCCGACCGAGGGCATACACTACGTCAACCGATGAGCCTAACACCTCTAAGAGTTGGGTGAAGACACTATTCAAAAAGGATAATTCGAGCCCTAAAGCGCTCAGGTCAGGAAAACACCACCAGATGTGAATAAAATAACAGAGGTGAATAAAATGGAAACCCAATGGAGCCCCAGTAGGATCCAGTTTTGAGAAACCAGGAGAAGAAAAGGTAGACAAAGACACTACTGAGACGGAGGACAGAGAAGGAGCAACATCAGCAAAGAAAAGTGCGCAAGCCAGGGGAAGGAGTGAGAACCCAAGAATGAAAGTAAAAAAGGATGGTGACTCCTTGAACACGTGGCAGATGTGAATGGCACCCAGAAGAAGTGAACGAAACGTCCTCCTCAGATAGCTCTGGGGAGAAATCACAACAAAACAGATGGGAAAGAAGGGGAGAATGTCTATTTATAAGATCACTTGGGAACCCTCGCCCGTTGGATTACCTTGTCATCCCTTAGCCGTTGGATAGAAGCGCGATTCGAGAAGATACGATGCCTATTCCAAATGTTTTGTCGTCATTAATGGTGTGAAGCTCAAGGAAGCAAAGTCAAAGCGTCGGCAAGCCAATTAACTCAGACGGCTTTTCATATTCCTTATGTCTGCTCAGGCTAACGGACAAAGGGAATCTAGGGGCCAATGATGATGAAGGATTCGACACCCGGTAGGTTGAACCAATTGGTCGAGTAAATCACCCCAGTCCAACTTAATTCACCGAACGATCCATCAGAGGTTCAAATCCGTAGTCGCTCATGCCGACCGACCCTCTTGGCTGACCACATAATTGACAACATGCCCGACAGACCGAAACGCCAGGTGACTCACTGTTGTTAGACCAAAGGTTACCCAACATGTGACGTAATATTATGAGATATAGCCGATCAACCCGCTTTAACAAATCATTATCGCAATTCAAATGAGCCCAACAAAACAAAAGTGACCGTTACAGAGCGTAGAGTGGGAT
>JAOXJP010231483.1:0-10622 GCA_025762735.1 Platanus orientalis | reverse complement strand
AGGCATAGCCTATGAAGTAGGGGACGGGAGGAGAGTGAAATTTTGGGAGGATGTCTGGTGTGGAGAAAGGGCGCTAAGGTATGATTTCCCAAACCTGTGGGAATTGGCTGTTGAGCTGACATCTCTGGTGGCTGCTAACTTCTCTGTATGCGGGAGGGAGATAGTGTGGAACCCAACTCTTAGAAGGAATATGCATGACTAGGAAATACCTAGAGTGGCTAATTTCTTGGCCCGGTTGCAAATGGGGTGCTTGGATCCGGATCAGGGAGACAGGCAGGTTTGAAAGGTAGCGTCGGGAGGAGAGTTTTTGGTTAAGTCTTATTATGGTTTGATTGCAATGACAGACCAACATGAGGGTCCTTGGAGGGATATTTGGTATGATAAAGTTGCCCAAAACATTCAATTCTTTATGTGGACTGCGGTATTGGAGAGGATTTCCACTATGGATGCTTTATGGAGAAAATGTTGGGCCTTGCCTAGTATTTGCCTTATGTGTTATCATGAGGCAAAGTTAGTCAACCATCTACTTATTCATTGCCATTTTGCTTTGGAGATCTAGTGTGGAGTTGCAAGGGACTTTGGGTCTACTTTTGTGGGTGCTACGAATCTTAGGGACCTTCTCTTGGGATGGAGATCTTTGGCGTTAAATGCTTTTGGTAAGAGGATTTGGAGATTGGTTCTAGCTGCGGTGTGTTGGGCAATTTGTTTGAAAAGGAACAACTGGGTTTTCAAAGGTCATTTTGAACCAGCTTGGAGGGTGTACAACCAGTATAAGAGAGCCAAGGAGTATATTTTGTTCTGGGCTAAACTGTGTAAGGGCTATGAAGGGATCCCTAATGGGGACCTTTAGAGACATTGGGAGAGGATTATTGGTCTAGCTGAGTCTCAAGTCGCTGGGCTTTCTTTTCTTTGAGGGTCCTCCCCTCTCATCTTTTTCCTTTGTTTGTTTGGGATATCTCATCCTGTTGTTACTTTGTGGTTCTCTTTTTTTTTTTCCTAATAAATTTTTTCTCATCAAAATTTTTTTTATGGGTCTTCGTAGAAATTATAGAATTGCGCATATTGGGTTTTTGTGGGTCTTCCTAGAAATTCCAAAATTACGCTTATTGGGTATGGGGCTCCGTTGGTTGGATCTAATGAACAAAACATTGCTTTGTAAATGGTTGTGGAGGTTTGGGAGGGAGGTGGACAGCACGTGGAGGAGGGTGATTGTGTCAAGATATGGCATGCATCCCAACAGGGACCCTTGCACAGTTTGAAGCCCTTGTAGTATCAGCCCTTAGAAAGGTATCATGAGGTTCTTCTGTTACTTCGAGGGAGGTCTAAGGGTGGTGATAGGAAATGGTCTCAAGACAATTTCAGAAGGACAAATGGTGCAGAGAGTAGCGGCTTTTGAGGCAGTTCCCTTCGGTCTTCTCTTTCGCAGCAAATCCTAATGCATTAGTTCGAGACTATTTGGGCACCAACCATAATCCAACGGTATGGCATCCTATTGCCAGCTTTCGATTGGGAGATGCGTGACATTGTTGCCTTGCTTGGGAGGCTTGAGTTTGCCGAGTTAAAGCTTGATGAGGATGACAAAAAAGTTTGTGTTGCAACATCTGATGGGCTCTTTATTGTGCGGTCTGAAAGTCTAATTTTGATCCTAGAGGGGGGTGAATAGGATTTATCAAATTCTTTTGATTACCCCTTGATTAATTTTCAATTGATTAATGTTCAATTTATAACATGAATATTAATTCACTTGACTTGTTAAAATATTTTCTTAAAAATTACAAGTGCTATAAAGTGACAATTATTAAAAATGTTCTTTTTACAAGATAAAGTTGTCATAATGAAAGAACATGTAATGACTTAATGAGCATGCTAAAATAAAAAGAGAGAAGAGACAATTCATACACACAAACAATCACACACAACACAATGTTTTATAGTGGTTTGGCACTTGGTCTACGTCTACTTTCAAAACTCACACTAAGCTACTAGATTTTATTTAGATTGAATACAATTACAATCAATGTAAAATTCTAAAACCTATCCACACTCGGTGTCTCTGATGAGTGATAAATCTATTCTCGGTGTCTTCAACAGGAAGAGTCTACACCTCCAGTGTCTTTGGCGGAGGTGCTAAGTCTACACTACCGGTGTCTCTAGTGATTGTGCCAAGGTCTACTTCCAGTGTCTTCGGGGGGAGTAGTCTAACCTTTGGTGTCTCCGGTGGAGGTACTAAAGTCTTATGGAATTTAAAATAAGTCAATACAAATTACCTTAAAAGGTTGATGTATTGCAAGTAATTCCTTGAATGATGGTTGCTCAATGAGTCGATAGGCCTTGTTCTTCCACCAAGCTCCTAAGTAATGCTATTTTGCTTCTTACAAGGGTTGACTTGAGAATAAACCCTTCTTCTTGCTTCCCTCTCTTGATCTTCAAGAATAGAGTGCTTGGAAAACACTTAAAGGTAAGATTTTCATTAAAGGTTCATTAAGAGAGCCTTGGATGTTGGGAGGATTGAGTGCCTTAGGTTTTCTTCGCTTTGTACAGAAGTCTCTCTCTTTGGGTTCACATGTGTTATCTACGACTCAATGAAAAACCCTAATGTACTTATAGGGGACAAGCTATGTTGTGCACCCTTGATTTGGCACAATCCCCAACGGACAAGTAATCTCCATTGCTCATAAAGATTGTTTATATATATATATATATATATATATATATATATATATATATATTTTCCATTTTGCGAGGTCGGATTGATCCGACGTCTGAGACAGAATGTCCCGTGACATGCCGGATTGATCCAATAGCCCCTTGGATTGATTTGGTAAGTGCAGAATGATCCGACACCCCTCCCCCTGCTCGATCCGATTCCCCTATTTTGATGCTATTATTTCTTAATCTTGCACCCAAGCCTCTTGGGACTTATGCAAAGGTCATGACTCGGTCCATAAGATTACATAAAAGTTGGTAGGACTCTTAAATCTATGTCTATCTTACATAAAAGTTGGTAGGACTCTTAAATCTATGCCTATCATTATTTTTTTACTTTCATATACCTTTCTTGAGTTTGATGACGCTTTTGATCTTTAAGTCTGGAACTCCTATAACTAGGGGAAGGATCTATCCTTGGCTTCAAGTGTTTGGGGTTTATCTTCAATGGGACCCAATGATACTTTGATGATTACGATAATGACCAACATATGCACTATGCTCATGCCATGCCTAACCTACCACTCCATGTATTTTATACATTATGGAATTGACAATTACATCAACATGGTTTTGTGCACATCTCCTTGATAATCACGCTAACAACCATGGCTCGTGGAAAGCTATATGATATGCCTTGATTTCTCTGAAGGTTCATTTCTTTATGTGGACCGCCTCCTTGGGGAAGATCCAAAGGAAAGGGCTTAACCTAACAAATTTTTGCAGCCAATGCAAGGCAGAGGGTGAATCCGTGTCTCATACCTTGCTGCTTTGCCCCTTTACTTGGGAGGTCTGGTTTGGGGTCCTTAGGGATTTTGGGATGAGGTGGACTACCCCACCTGATTTGCCTACCATTTTGCTCTCTTGGAAAGGAAAGCATATTTGGAGTCTAGTCCCAGTGGCAGAGTGCTGGTCAATATAGATGGAAAGGAATATTAGGATCTTTGAAGGTTATGTTGAGCCTTCCTTCAGAGTGTATCAAAGATCCAAAGACCTCATCCTGACGTGGGCCCCTCAGCGCAAAGATTATGATATGTTAAATCCAGCCGATCTCAAGAGGGATTGGGCTGGGATAGTTGGGTGCCATCCTCTATAATCTTTGGGCTTCCGGTTGTTGGGATTCCCCTCGGAAGGGGAAGTTGTGTCCTTGGTTGTAAGTTTTCTTATTCTTTTGGGACGGCTTGTCCCTTAGTAATTTTTTTCATTCATTAAAAAAAATTGCTTACCTTTTTAACCTTTCCCTAATTTTTTTTTTTAAAAGTTTGGAAATATTTAATGTAACCCACCCTAATCTCTTTCTTGAAACCCTAAATGTTCGTTATCTTCCTCAACATCATCTGGGCTGTATTCTACATCAAATTTGGGCCTATCCCCCATCAAGGTGGGGTTTGGGGTTTTTGGGGAGCTGAAAAAGAAATGTCTTTGTGCCTCTTGGAGCAGAAATAATGATTTGTTTTGGGTGGATGTTTGGAAGAGAGGATGCGAATATGGGAATTCAATAATTATGACCATACAAAGGTTGGAAATAGATGAGAATATTATGGAGCTTTCTTCAAGAAAACAAAAAAAAAAAAAACAATAATAGATTAGAAAATGAATTTATGAATAACTTACTGATGCAACACAACCCAAAGATACCCAAAATTGATGCAGCACACAAATTCTTATACCAATTACACATACACCCGTGATCTGAGAAGGAACAAAAGAAGGGCTCTTTGAACCAATCACAGGCTGTATATGTCACAGATGATCTCCCGTATGAACCAAAACTTGTAAAATCAAGAAGGTATTCTGTAGTATCAAAGGATCACCAAGTTTAAGTCCTGCAACAAGGTTGGAAACAGGGATAATCGTAGCACTGGTTAAAGGATGTTACTTGGCAAGCAAATATTGTGGCTCAATCAGGTTCAGACTAAAGATTGAAACGAGGCTAAATCTGCTGTGAATAATTGGTATAATGGATACCGTTTTGGACTCAGAGATAGGGGTGAACATCAGAGGTAACTGTAGAATCTCCAAAAGCTTAAAGGACTAGTCAAAACAGGGTTGGGTTAGCCAGTTAGCCTCTTCAATATATTGAAAGTAAAAGTATGTAGACTGCTGGGTGTAAAGGCTATTAGAATGATGATAAGAGTGTTCAGAGGGGATTTAAAAGGACATAACAGGGAATAAAGGCTGAAAATCCAGAACTGTAACAGGGGCTAAACAGACTGATGTTGGGTTTCATACAGGGCTAAAGTCGGTGCTTATTTAAAGATCTGAAACCTGGGTATAGTCAATCTGATATCAGTGGTTAATTACTGGTTAATAGACTTCAGTCAGGGACAAAACACAGGTGCTAACAGAGGGGTTTAATGGCTGTAGCAAGGACTGGTTCTCGGGAAGACAGCACTTGTTAGATCAGTGAGGTTATATCTGGGACTGATATAGATTAAGGTTGAATGGGTTTAAGGCTTAAGAATACTAAACGGAAGAGGATCTACAAGATGGGGTGCCATAAGATGCAAAGCCACCTGGCTTTTATGTTTCCAGCCCTGAAATAACTAAGGAAAACAAAACCTGGGTGCCACAGTTCAGAGAGAACTTCTCTGGATCATGGGTTGCAAACAGCAAGAGAAAGTAATAAGAGAGAGGATGTTGAAGGGTTTGGAGGTGCTTCAATGGAGAAGAAGAAGAATGTACATGGTGTGGGTAATCACCTACCTCACAAGCCCATGGACATCACAATCCTGGGGTTTCAAGCTTGGCACCAACTTGAAAGAGAGAAGCTTCACTGCCAGTTTGATACCCCACCCTTGTTTTCAGCCTGCCTCCTAATGTACTGTCTACTTGTTGATACACAACTACCCCTTCTTGTGACCTGCTGTTTCTAACCCCTCAACTGTCTTAGTCAATCTTTATTTTGTTCAATAAACAGCTTCTATTTCCCACACTGTTTCAGCCTTGTCTCTATGTTTCGTATGGGCCCATTACTTATAGATTAACATACTTGTCGCACCCCGGATCTAGCCTTTTTGCCGAATGCCGACACGTGTCATTTAAGGAAAAATACATTACCTCGTGTACTTCTTTCAGTAAAAAATGAGCATGACTTCCAAGTCCTCAGTAAAAATTTTGGTAGCATCTTCCTGTAATTAGGATCCTTGGTACATGAACCCTGTGTCAATTAGTGAGAACCTGATAGAAAACAGTAAAAAATACTCAATATATATATATATATATATATATATATATATATAGATATATATATCTGATAGCCCTTCATCATCATATAACCAAAAAAATATGTACATGAGTCATAACATAACTATACACATGAGTTTATACAAAAAGAAGTAAAGTCCAAAATATATAAAATACTAGGATCCACAAAGCCCCTCTACACCCTACCACTCTGATCCATACATGTAAGGACTCTGACTCTGCCAGATACCTGGACGCCCAGCTTATTTCACACACTGTTTCAGCCTTGTCTCTTTATGTTTCTTGTGGGCCCATTACTTAAAAATTAACATTCATCTTTGGGGATGTGTTTTATCAATTTTGGGGTTAAGTACCCATTCACTTTTCCCCACAGAAAGCATATGGTTGTCATACTCAGTGACCGATATGATGATAACTTTGTTTCTTATGATATGGCTAAGAGGCTTTCAAAACATCCCAAGACTGGATCATTTTGTTATCATAAAGACGGTCTCTTTGTTATTCAATTTGGGAACGGAGGAGACTACATTGATAGTGCTAAGTGTTGCTTGTATGAATCCAAACTAAAGAATTATTAATTAATTTTAGGAAAGAAATGGTTGGATAAGAGAAAGGCTACCTTCAACCAGACTACTAGTATACTATGGAATTGTGATTGAGGAGTATACTATAGCTTCCAAGTAAGGTCTACTAGTTTGATACATGCTGTTCAAGAATGGTCAGATAAGATTCTAACATTCCTCAATAAGTATCAATGTGAAAGGTAGAAGAAGAGTGAAGATGCTGCTGAATCCAAGCCTGAGGTTGAAGTGTAGGACAGTGAAGAAAAGGCCAAAGATGGTTGTTAATCTGTAAATAATGGGCCCACAAGAAACATAGCGACAAGGCTGAAACAGTGGGAAATAGAGGCTGTTTATTTATTTATTTATTTTTATCAATAACGATTAGAGATCATTAAAGGAGAACTGCAGAAAAGAGAATACAGCCAACAATGCTACCGGAAACAATGAAAACAACCCTTTACCAATCTGGCATTGTATCCCCAATAAAGGTCTCAGACTTCCCTGCTCCCCTTTTGGTCAATTTATCAGCTGAAGAGTTCTGTACTCTTGGAATATGATGCAGATCAACCTTCAGCTCCTTCACTAAAACCCTAACCTCCATAATGTAATGATGCCAATGCCATGAGCCAAGAGAAAAGCCAAGACCCCAGTTAATCACTGTTATGGAATCACCTTCAACATCGCCCTCAACAAGCCTTTTCTCCTTGACCATACGAAGCCAATAAAGAAGACTCAAAAGATCAGCTTCATTAGATCCCATAGTGCCCCAAAGGCCGACACTTGACGAAAAAAATCTCATCTTGAGCATCTCTAGCAACACACCCAAACCCAGCTGGCCCTGGATTCCATTTAGACTGTTTATGGAACAAAATGAGGACTGATTAAGACAGTTGAAAGGTTAGAAACAGCAGGTCACAAGAAGGGGTACTTGTGGGTCAATAAGTAGATGGTAAATTAGGAGGTAGCAGGCTGAAAACAAGGGTCATCATGGGGTATCAAGCTGGCAGGGGATTGGGTTAACTAAGTTCAGGTCAGGGTTGATTATGGGTTCAGAGACTTGCTGATTTCAAGGACATCAGAAAGGTGTAACAGAGTGAAATCTGTGGGTAACCAAAGGCTGATATAGAGGATCTAAAGGGCAGAAAAATCAGCAAGGTTAATGGGTAAAAAAACTACTGGTTCAGGTTTAACAGAAGGGGAAAAGTGAGTTGAATAAAATCAGGAACTGATCTTTAAAGCTGCCACAAGACATATAAGGTAGGGGTTTAAATTCAACCATTTAAAACAGATCTGGGTTCAGTTATAGAGGTGCCGCAAGGGTCTATATGATCGGTAGTTTTGAATTAGGGTCTGTAGGCCACCTGGCATCCAAGATAAAAAGAGTTTCAGAGTCTAGAAACCTGGAACAGAATAGAGAAAGTATCCAGATATAGCTGCAGGGTATGAACTTGATTCTAAGGTGCTTCCTCTGGATACCACAGCAAAGAACTGATATAATTATGTGTTTGCAGTAGATTTAGAAGTGTTAAGGTTAATGGGTCTTTAAGAAAACTGGGTTAAAAAGAGGATTAAGGCTGGCAGCAGATTAGGTATAGTTAAGATTAGGGTTTGATGGGGAAAAATGAAGAAGAAGATGATCTGGAGAGAACAATAACAGATAAGTAGAAGAAGATAGAAGTACGTATGTGGGTAATCACCTACCTCACAAGCCCTTGGACATCACCATCCTTGGGTTTCAAGCTTATCACCAACTTGAAAGAGAGAAGCTTCATTCGTTGGGGGAGAAAACTCAGAATTTTATTCATAAATTTCATCATCTATCAAGTACAATAGGGTATTCCTTCTTTTAAAGCCTTAAAATTTAAAAGAAAAGCAACTTTCTAAATATAACAACCAAGGACTCTTTCTATCTTGATTTACTAAAGAAATAAAGCTAACAAAATAACCCAAAACGTGTAGCCCAAGTAGAGTACTCGACCAGCCCACATTTTTCTTATAAGGTGCTTACAAAACTGCCCAAAAACAAAAATCCTAATGCCCTTTCTGTCCTAAACTCTAATACTTCATAACACATGACATAAAACAATAAAATTCTAATAAAAGACTCCGAACTCCTTTCTTGTTGCAGCATATGTGTTCCTCCATGGCCTTCTCAAGTGTCTTCATGTGTGGACCCCTCAAGGCCATGTGTGGGCTCCACCTGGCTCGAATGTCTGCATCACTTTCTGGATTTGAAAGAAGAGAATTTGAAAGTAGAGAAGATTGATAGTAGATAGAGGCTGGGTCAAACAGCTTTAGAGAGGAAACTACTGGAGTCATGTTGTCAGTCTATTCTCTAGTGACTGGAGTCTAATCAAATCACATATTTGCAGCAGAGCCACACCAATTGTAGGGAGGTGAGTCACACCACTTAAGAAGTAAACAAACAATAGTAATTGCCCCATATCAAAACTAAGGGAGTATATGGTTAGTGGGCCAAAAAAATTGTGATAGGTGCACCTAAAGCAATTCCTGTAATAGGTTCACCCTTGATTCCAGTTTTGGTTAGTTATCTTTTACTCATTTTTATATGTTACATACTTTTTTATTACTTGTTCTTACTACCATATTTATGTTTTGTTACCTCTTTTGCGAGAATAAGGGATAGGAAATGTAGAGACCTAGACATGTAAGATGCATTAAAAGTGAGGATCAAAGAGTCTTAGTAAAAGATGAAGAGATTAAAGAAAGGTAGGTGAACTATTTTTCAAAACTTATTAAATGAGGATCATGTAGGGAATGTCGGTTTAGGAATTGGTAGAGTAGAGGATATTAGAGATCATAGATGTCTTTGTGGGATTATAGTGATAGAAGTTAAAGAGGCTTTGTAGAGGATGAAGATATGAAATGCACTAGAACCAAATAATATCCCAATTGAGGTTTGGAAATGTATGGGAGATAATAGCTTATCATGGTTAAGTAAACATTTTAACAAGATCATTAAAAGTAAAAAAAAATGATGAATGAGTGAAGGAAAAGTATTGTGGTTCCTATATACAAGAATAAGGGGGATATTCAAAATTGCACCAATTATCGTGGAATCTAGCTTATGAGCCATACAATGAAACTATGGGAGAGAGTGATTGAACATCGACTAAGACGTGAACCTAGAGTATGAAAATCAGTTTGAATTTATGCTTGGGAGATCAACAATTGAAGCTATTTTCTTACTTGGGCGATTGATGGAAAAATATAGAGAAAAGAAGAAAGATCTTTACATGGTCTTTATTGACCTAGAAAAGGCATATGATGATGCATCACACAAGCTATGATACCAAATTTGATTTAGGATGATAGCCAAAAATCTCAATAAAACATAAGATATGTAGCGGAAATAAGAAGAAGGTTAAAGAACCAAGAACTGAAATTTAAGCACATTTTAAGTAATCAAGTTTTATGAAAATAGAAGAAGAAACTTGATTAGATGGTTTTGGAAGAATTAAAACAAAAAAAGACGGAGAAAGAAACCTAAAAGGGTAATTATATAATTTTTGGGCATAAACCTGAAATTACCAAATACCCCTGATCATGCGTAAGAAAAATTTGAAATTTGACGAAGTGATTCTGACGTACATGAGGAGTATGTATACCAAATTTTAGGTTATTCAGAGATTTCTTGTTATATGAAATTATATAAAAACTCAGACTGCACACACTTGATTCAAGAAACCAGAAAATGGAAAACAGTAAAAAACAATAGATAAAAAAAATAAGAAAAGAAAAAGAAAGGAGAAAAAGAGGAACAAAAAAAAAAAAAAAAAAAGATGAAGGAGAAATAGAGGAAAAAGATATAGTACCTTTATGAGAAATCACCATTTAAACCAAGCCTTAGGCACCAAGAAATTGAAGACTCTTCAGGCTTGAAGAAGAGAATGAGTTCCACTCATGGAAAGCAAGAAACCAACCAAAAATTTTATTAATTCAATCATTCCAATGCAAAAACGTGTAGCCCTATATATAGGTTCTCCAAGTCATGAAAATAGTAAGAAACCAAATTATAAACTCTTAAACTACTAGCTTACTTGTTACCTAAGACTTTCTTAAAGTCAAAACTACTAAAAACTTGACTTTATAAAAACAAAAAGTACCAAAATCAAGCCCTTCTAG
>JAOXJP010231482.1:0-10622 GCA_025762735.1 Platanus orientalis | reverse complement strand
TAATTGTAGTTAACAAATCAATATAAATTTGAATTAGTTCATTACAAATCATCACCTCATGGTTATAAATGCCTTGGAAAACTCAAATAAAATGATTACATTACAGGTGACTGCCAAACAGGTTAAAAGTAAAATAGTTGATCAACCTAGTTGAACCAACTGGCTTGATCAGCTAAAATATTAGACCATGACATGTTTTCTTTTTATTTTTTACCTATGCCCTTTCTTTTGTTGTGTTTACATATATTTTATAGGGTCAAAGATCTTCTTTAACCAACATTGGTGTGACCATATCATAGATTGACATGTGGTGTGTATAAGGGATCAACAAAGGTGTTCAAATAAAAAAGTAGGTGTCTAAAAAATGGCACCAAATTCAAAAACACATCACTATGTCATTCTATGGTACACACCCCACATTGGTCACAACGATCATTTTCCATCTTATATATGTCTCAACATTATCTAGTTTTGTGTAATTGGAAACTTACATTAAAATGTATTTTTTGACTCTACTTTTTGAGACTCTAAATGGCAAACGTACATGAAATGTAGTCTTCAATTCATAGAATTCATCTGTGACTTTTCATTCTCGAGAATCCTCTTCAGATCTTCTGTCTCTGGTGGGTTTTTTGTTGTATCTACCAGGATTTTCTATATATGACCGTTTTCCAGCTGCCACTGCTCCACGACTCCTCCTGGAATTTTTCTGCCTTTGCGTCCTCCTCTTCCTATGCTTTTTCGTCTTTTTTTGACTCTTCAAAATTCTGTTCCCAACTAGAATCTCTTCTTCCGGGACGGTAACCATGTCTCATTCTTCTTTCCGCAACTCTAAACCAATCTCCTATATCCTCCAATAATTTCTATTCGACAAATGACGGAAAGGAAGGAGATGGGGTAAGTTTGGTTTTTAGATTAACCCTTTTAAGTATCGTGGTTGAATTAAAAAGCCATGCATCGCTCTGAGAATTGGAGCCAGCTGCATACAACCAAGAGGTTTTGGTGTATTATTTTTTAATAGTTTAACGACTGCAAAATTAATTGGTTTGTAAAATGAGTTGATGGATGCATGTGCAATCAAATGTACCAAATCACGAGTTTAGTTCTCAACAATTGCTTTAGTCCTTCTAGCCTAATAAAAGTTAATGAACATGGGAGAACTTTTTTTTTCTTCTTAAAATGAAGATTCGATGTTGATATCTTTGATAGGGAACGTGGGAAGTCTTATGGTTATTGCAAATATTGCTCACGTTAATGTTAACGTGCACTCTCTACGGGGATGGATTTTCTTGGGCTGGCAATGTCGAGAAAGATGTTTGAAATTTGAATGGTCCATGTGGTGGTCAAGTTGGTTGCCTAAATGAGTTCCTCAGGGCCAATTTTTTGGCCTGAAATCCTCTACGCTACCCCCTTGTGAGCCACTCAATGACCACACAAGGGGATCAACTCAGTTTTTGAGATGTCACATCACCTCCAAAAATTGAATTGATTCCCCCCCTTGTGTGGCTATTGAGTGGCTCACAAGGGGGGTGGCGTAGAAGATATCAGCCCCTAGAAATGAGTAGCTTTTGGAGTGAGGTGGATTGTAAACATATCTGTTATTTCTTCAGCAATATTTGTGTTATATGTTGAATATTTTAAACCTAGAGGAGCTGGCGAATGCCCTGTTTCCCATTTTGGGAAACAGAGCTACCGCAGACCTCTTGACAGCTTTGTTATCTTTCCATCCTAGTGAAATACCTGGGCAAATGGGATCTCCAGCTCACCCTGCAGCATGCATGTATCTCCTTCCCTTTTAAGCTTCTAAACCTCTATCAATCCCAACCCTCCTGCATATCATACCAAACCATGAAAGTCTCGGTCGCTCAGCTCTATCAACTAGCGTCTCATACGCTGAAGGGTCGACATGTCTTGACCAAACACACCTTGGGGTGTGCTAATGAGGAGAGAGCTGGCGATTGAGACTCTCTCCCTCTCTATATAAACACCTGAATGTGGGTACAAAGAAAAGAGTTTTTTACATGCTTGCTATTGAAGACCTCTTGGACAAGAGGGAAGAAGGGGAACTGTGTTTTGCCAGAGAGGTGTCTCTAAAGGAAAGATGTCTTTCACTATAACCATTGAGTTCCTTCTCCTTCTCTCTTCATCTCTCTTCCTCATTCCTTCACCATCATCACCCTCATCTCTTGATTGTTGAGAACTCGGCTTCAGCCTTGAGGTCTCCAGTTTTTACTCCTCTTGAGAGTGCAATCTCTTTTAAGGGATTTGCCTATTTCAAAGAGTTGAGTTGGCTTGGTCTTGGTGTTGTAAAAACACACCACGAATCTTGAGCATCATATTTATTTAAGCACTAACTAAAATGTTACTCTGCCAAAATTTTGATAAAACTAAGACACAGTGACCTTGGGTTTTAAGTAACGGTGAAGACTTATTCGTCTCTGCCAGAGAGTGCGACTCTGTAGAGAGACAAGGGTTCTACCTTAGCGAGATTGTATTCTGGAGTTAGCTTGGTCAAATCCCCTACACAATACTGGGAGGCCTCAACTATCTTCAAGAAATGCGAAAACGGCATCTTCTTTGTCTCAGATGAATCGGCATTTAAACATAACTTTAGAAAACTCAAAGTTTGAATTTTGTGAATAATGAAAATAAAATATGAATAGTGAACAGTGTGCGGATGAACAGTGTGCAAATGTGAATAGTGTGTCATGAACAGTGCACGAATGTGAGTAGTGCATGGTGAATAGTGCTCAAATGTGAATAGTGCGTAAAGGTGAATAGTGCACGATGAACAATGCGCAAACATGAACAATGTGCAGTGAACAGTGAACAGTGCGCGAATGTGAACAATAATTTTCAAAAAAAAAAAATTGTTATCATTCCAAATTTTCTTAATTGATTCCCCATCTACGAAAATCAATACTATAATCATGGTTATATCACCAAATCATTCCTCACTACAGCACATGGTCAAACCATCTGAATCATTCATCTTATCATCTATTGGTGTTAAGTTTTTATAAATGTATCATTATTGATTCCATCATTTCTAGTTTTACCACTCATTAATTTCAATATCACTATCCCTACTGCACTCATTTTATGTGTTGTTTATGTTAGAAAAAAATTAGATGTAGAAGATGAATTACAGAGAATTGATCAGACAATGAAGTAACAATGCCTAATTCACAGAACACGCTTTTCCTTAAGACAATATTCACCCTTTACTATACTCTTCTAAAAGAAATAGAAACTGCAACAAGTTGACAAACTTGCCTCTAGGATAACGTAGGCCCAACCAAAATTGTGTTGTTGATTGGCAATTTGCAGCACCGTAAGATCAACCCTTGAACACCTGATGATATCCCCAATAATGTAATTAATACTAAGAAGGTTTAAAGATTTTGCAGAGTTTGCAAGGAGAAAAAAGTTTGGAGAGAGAGATCAAAAAAATGAGTTTCACGTTTTGGGGAAAAGTCCTTATTTATAAAATCTAAAGAGACACCTTTAAATGTGTTTATAGACATCCCAGACACCCCTTTTGCATTGAACAACCAGTATGGATGTATGTAGACACCTTGGATGCCTCTGCACACTTCCCCGTGAACGAATCTCTAATTTTTGTAACGTTCAAAAAAAAATTTGTTTCACAAAGTTTGAATGTTCAAAAAAAAATTTCTATCATTCGAAACCTCTTGAATGTTCGAAAAATATTTTTGATTGTTCAATCAAAATGCATTTTCTTCTTTGAGAAATTCGAAGGTTCGAAATTTTTTTTGTTCATTCGAAACTCAATCATTCAAGATAAATTTGGAACTTTTGAAACTTTAAAAAAAATCCAACAGTTTATTGGTTGTCCAACATTCTACGCATAAAAACATGGTTAGTCTTAGTCAATTTATTAATTTTTTTTTCAATTTTAATAGATTTGTCAATTACATAGAACTAGAAAATCAACTCTCCATTTACAAAGGTTGGTTATCAATATATTTTTTTTTATATGGCTATGGAGGCCTAGATCATGACAACCACACAAAGCGGGACCAGTCTAAGCCAGCGAGAAACCCGAGCAAGTGACACCATTTTGCACTGCTCACTCAACCCCCCCCCCTCCAAGGTTTCAACCCTGAGTTTTCCCCATGGAAGACAGATGCCTCAGCCACCCGAGCACAAGGGCATTGGCTTGGTTATCAATCTTAATTATCCCTTGTTCCTAATTTTTTTTTTTTTTTTATAGATTTGTATAATAAATATTTGGTTTAATCTAGCTTATCTAACATCCTTTTGATACTAAAATATCCCTCAAAACTATAACATCATTGACAAACAATATACAACATGGGACCTCCCCATATATGCCTATTCAAATTATTCATAACTAATGTAAAGAAATATGCACTCAATGCTAACCCTTGATACAAACCTCCTATAATCGAAACTTGATCATCTCTCCCTTAATTGTTTAAATACTACCATTTCATTATGCATACCCTTTATTAAGTTAGTATATATATTTAAGGCTTATTTCTCTTCCAAATTTCATCAAATGATTTTTCTTAGTACCCTGAATATACTTTCTCTAAGCCAATAAAGCAATCAGATCTTTTTCCTTCTCTTTTTATTAATCACCTAAGTAACTTCACTCATTCTCAATGACATAAATCTATGTTGATTTTTTGGTCACCTAAGTAACTTCACTCATTCTCTATGGAATAATCTATGCTGATTTTTCATACTCTATACTTCCTTTATTAGTCTATGGTCTATTAATCTATTCCAAAGTCTCATTGCACAACCCATAAACTTGTTTTTATGATAATTGGTGCAACTTTAAATACCTCTTTTGACCTTGTAAATAGGCATTGATGTTTTTCCTTTATTTACCCAGTAATTTCTTAGTTTTGTTAATCTTGTTGAACAACTTAGTTAATCAAGATAAATCGTTGTCTCTCATGTATTTCTAAACCTTGAATGGGATATCATTTGGTTTTATTGTTTTCATTAGGTCATGGTAGTCTTAGTAATGGAATTTTTTGTGACAAAACAACACATTGGAACAAAAAACGGATCAAATTCAAGTAGGCAATGCATGTGAAACAAAATGAAATATAAAAAACGACAAGAAATAATCACACAACATAATTTTTAATGTGGTATAGCAAGATTACCTACATTCATAGGCAGGTGAAGACGATCAAGAACTTCCATTTTAACAGATGGAGATTACTAGATGCACAAAGGTGAATTCCCAAAACTCCAAAGGTGAAAACCCTAAGGAAAAAACTCAAAGGAAACTCTCTACAAACATTCTTGATAAAAACCCACAAGTTGTCGCAATCTCTCACACCTCTCATACCCCCACAAACTAATCCATTTTATAGGAGGCACATACCCAATACAAACCAAAATTGTAAAGAGGGTTTAAAACCCCAAAATAACTCCACTCATAAGAACAAATTCATTTGGCCTAACACCATGTGAATTCAAGACACTCTCAACAAATTTTTACATTGGCTTGAATTCTACCAAACCAAATTGAACAAAGCTTCTCGATCGATCATCTTCTCTATCAATCTTTGAAGGATACACAAATGTTTTCTTTAAAACTGATCAAGTCCAACCCACCCTTGAACCAAACTCGGCTTTGTTGACATATCTACTGACTCCTCAACAACCAATGCATCCATAACCATGCCTTTAAAACCAACTTTGACTAGATGTCTAACGTCCAACTTGGGTTCACAACCTACTTGTTTGGATGCAACAAAACAAAATCACCAAAAGTAACACCTCTTTGTTGCTTTCCATGAATACATCGCTCACTAAACCCAACTTTTCACCATAAAAAAACTTCACTTGCTCAAATTTACCAAACATCTTACACATATATGACCCATTCATATATGCCACAATTATGTATAGATTGAATTGAAATATGGTGCAGAAGACACAACTACTTCACCTTTAATGGTGTTCCCAAGCAACACGTAAAGGTTTTCAACCTCCATTGCTTCCAAAACCACTAAGGCACCCTTCAACGCATTGTAAAGACCCTATTGAATCGGCAGGTCTCTAACTTTGACTTGTCATAAGACAAAGTCATTCTTTGCGTTGAATATCTCCACCTTTAACCTTGCAATCGAAACCTTCATAGTGATCCCAGAAATCTAAACAACCAAGAATTTTCAACATGCGGCTAATATCCAACCTACAACTCTAATACCAATTTATTGTGATAAAACAATACAACATAACAAAACATAAACTGGGTTCATGAATTCAATAAGCATGAAACAAAATGAGAAAATGATTAAGAACAATCACACAACATAATACTTAACGTGGTTCAGCAAGATTTCCTACATCAACAGACAAAGACAATCAAAAACTTTTAGTAAAACATATGGAGATTAAAAACGCACAAAGGTGAGAACCGTAAAGGAAAAAACCCAAAGGAAACTCTCCATAAACAAGGGTATTATTGTGTTATTTTTGGAATTTTTACAATTTCCATATATATAAGATCAGGCCATTTAGAGCCCAGCTAGACCCTTTAGACCTCTTGGCCTGCGGAAAAGATTATGCGCGGAAATATGCTTTTCCTGATGTATTAGAATGGCATTAGGGATGAACACATCAGCATTGAAAAGTGATAAGCACCCCCAAAAAGTGAAAGTCACTTTTCAGCACTGATGTGTTAGCCCCTTAATGTCATTCTAATACATTAGGAAAAACAGATTTCCGTATCTAATCCCAGGCCCTTGGCCTAGTCCAAAAATCCATGTCCATGTAGAACCTGGGCAATCAAATTTGACTAACTAGTTGCCTATTGCTTCCTTAGAGCATTCGCATCCTGGTAGCTAAAATAGCTTTTTAGCTAAAGTAGCATGTGAAAAGCGTGAAATTCTCTAAAAAGAGCTTACATCCGGTTATGCGTTTTGGCTAAAAATATATATGTTGCTACAGTTACCAGCTAAAAGTAACTATTGACTGTAGCTAAAGGTATAAATTTAAAACTAATTTTTTATACTCTTTTGTTTGACCATAGCAATACCTGTCCAACATCTCTAAAAGATGTCAGTTAACAATAAATATTTAAATAGATAGCTTGTAAAAGTTATCTAAAATAGAGAACCGGATGTATAGCCTTATGTAAAAAAAATTATCTGAAATAGAAAAAGTGCCATTTTGAAGAGGCAAAATAGATAAAATATGTCTCACCAGATGTGAATGCTCTTAGTATTGTAACATGTGGCCATCTATTAGAGTACTGAAGATGAGTCACCAACCTCTGGTATATATATAAACACCTATCCCCTTTCTATGATTAATCAATAACAAGTTGTGGTGTGCAAGGGCTGGGTCCAGGCCGGGCCTTAGTGAGCCTGAAGTAGGGCTCTTTGTTATATATTATGATCTTGGGCCAGACCTCGCTCAGAAAAAATTAGGTCTTAAGGCCAGAGCATGGCCCAACTTTATTATACTGATCTTGAGCCAGTCCATGGCCTATAAGTATATCATATAAAACTAAAAATGTATTAAAAATCTATTAGAGAATCGAGCCTTAAGCCCTGTTAAGCCCTGGGTTGGACCAAGGTTAACTTGAGAACTGCCCAATCTTAAGCCTGGAGCCTGTTGGGCCTAAAATTGAGCTAAGCCTTTTTGAGCCAAAACTTAGACTGGGCCTGGTCGAGGACTGTGTCCCTACTCACAACCGTAGCAAGTTAACACTACCCTCACACAACAAGATTTGCGCCACTCTTCCTAACTTTCCTAACTAATAGCCCTCAGTTCCATCATCCTAAATTCAGTACTTATCGGTCAGACTCCATTCTCTGTGATGCAATTATGCCAAGCACAAACCAGTCTTTAATTCATTATAAACGGATGCAGTACAGCATGAAGTTGTCAATAATAATGAGAATGATTGTCTGTGTTGACATAGGCCTCTATAAACGGACCATTGATTGACACATGATGAATTTTTTGAATTTGGTCTCTTTTTTAACCCCTATTTTTTCAACTGAACACTTTTTTGGACGTTTTAGCCCCCCAAACACAGCACATGCACATGTCAGCTTACCATTCACCATACACACTACAGACACTTTTTCACCACAGAACATTTTGTTCTTATTAATAATAATAATAATAATTCCAACAGCTAACACATTCAAGATAGTATGATATACCATCAATTACTAGAGGATTGGAATTTTGCTAATCCCCCTCAGCATGGGTGGTTGCGGTATTGTCCTCTCAAAAGAGAGCACTAAGGTCAAATCCCACAGACAACATGCTGCAGTAGTGTGATATTCGCTGCCTCTCTTTCCAGTTGTGCGAGTCCTGTTCAGTGAAATAGCTATATCCCAGAAGCTATTTGTAGACAATATGTTGTTCTTGGGTTCAATCTAATCACCTGTATTATATATTCTCTTTAACTTTGATCCATGGAGGAATTTCTTAAATATAATGGAATCATGTCTTGGAAGAGACACTAATCATTTGCATTCTCGTACTTGGAATGGGAGCTATGATTCATAATTGGATGATCCATGCTATAACTACTAATGCTTTGATATATGCTAAACACCCTTGCTTTGTACAAAACTTTGCTTTAGTGTACAACTACAATTACATCAACCTTGAATGTGTAGTGAATTACTAACAACCACATGTTAGAACTTCACTAGTGTAATGTAATTCTGTAAAAACATTTCCACGCCAGTATAGTTAATGACAGCTAATAACTCTCTTGGAGAGATGGTTGTGGCATCACCTCTCTGGGAGAAACATCTTGGGGGTTGAATTCCTTCATCAGTGGCAGTGCACATGACTGTCTTTGACATCTGCCTCTTCCTCCCGTGGTGAGGTCCCACACTATGATGTGACAGTCTGCAGGACTGAGTAGCCCAACCAAGCCTACCAAAAAAATAAGTAGGGTTAATAGAAGATGTAGGCAATCTTATGAGAATAGCCATAAAGATCTTACATTAAATCCAAGGGAGATTTGGTAATTATGTAACCATTACCACACTTTATGGGATGTTTTTCTGTTATAATGACAAAACCCTGAAATACAGCAATTTACAGGGAAAAAATTAGGTGAAAACGAATCTCGTGAGAACTGTGCAAATGGCACCAGGGTGCAGACATATCAGCATCGGAAAGTGATAAGTGCCCCCCAAAAAGTGTAAATCACTTTTCAGTACTGATACATCAGCCCCTCTGGTGCCGTTTGCACAGTTCTCACAAAATTCGTTTGCACATAATCTGAGCCCCAATTTACATTTTGCATTTGTTGTCCACACAACCAAAAACAATAATAATAACCCTAGCATTACAAGGCTTTATAGACTTCTTAAATTATATTAAAGCTCTAAGGTATCTTCTCTCTCCAAATGATGCATAACAGGCCCCATTTTCCTTAAACAGTAAAAGATCCAAAGGGAGAAGAAACTTCCAGATGGTGAAAATTTGGGAAGGGTTTTTGTCCTTTGCTATTGAGGGATTCATAGAAGAGGAAATAATCCCACTTTGATCTTCATAAGCAATAGAAAACCATACCACCTATATAGCTCTCAACAACATGGGCTTCAAGCTTTACCACATCATTTAGCTTTTCTTGTATTCTCTTTCTTCATGATAGCTACTTTTATTTAAGTCAACCAACTGAAGAAATGGAGCAAGTAGAGAGTAAGATGTCTGATCAAAGACTGATGATGGCTTTTATCATGTTAAGAAGATGATGCATTATGCATTGGCACGAGTTACATGGGTTTAAATGGAGCTTTTCTGATGGGCAGCTTCTCAAGGGACTAGAATTTTTCTTCCTTGACCATATTTTCAGTTTGTTCTAAGCTAATAATAGCTATTTTCATAAGATTTATCAAATAAATTGGTTCTTAGGACTTAAGTATGGATATATGATGCAACCAATTGCATCATACAGGATGCAGCCTACCATCCTGAACAATGTAGCTAGCCTAAGGCCCTGTCTGGTTTCCATGAAAAACTGGTTTTCTCATGATTAATCTTGGCAAAATTTTCTCAAGAAAATCATTTTCAAGCTGCCTGGTTGTCAAGAACCAGATATCCTCAATTTTCAACATTTTCTCACGTAGCTTACTATTTTCTTGTCTGCTACCATATTATTTTCACACAACTCTTGCCCGAAAATCCTCACTTTCTCATGAAATTGTAATACTTAATGTTTTATTTTCTTTTTCTTAGCAACCAAACAATCATAGGAAAAGGATAGAAAATTAGTCTTTTTGTTTTTCTTGTATGGTTTTCTTTTCTATTCAATTCAAGGCAACCAGACAAGGCGAGAAAAATACAGATGAAAATGTTTTGACCAATAATAGAAAGAAAGAAAAGAAGGAAGACGCATGGTTTCCTTTTATTTTCTTCCATCTTTATTTGATCTGTGCTGGAGTATCCATTCTATCATAATAGCCTAGGTTCTTTTTCTTTTTTCTTTGTTCTTTTTTTTTGTAAGAAGTTTCTTTTTTCTTTTTCCCTTCTATTGGATTAGAAATATTATTTAATACACAAAGCGTGACCCAGTTGCTTAAACAATTAAGGAAAAGCAAAATCGCTTAATTACCTGTCTGCCACAC
>JAOXJP010231481.1:0-10622 GCA_025762735.1 Platanus orientalis | reverse complement strand
AACATTGCAAATCATTAGACACGTTTCAATGGTATTGTTTCAAAGTATAGGCATGACAAGGTTGGGTTAATAAGTGTTAACTGACCATTATCTTAGGTTCCCATCAACGCACTCAACATACAAATAACTCTTATTCACGAGCAAGATCTAGGTGAGTCAAGGATTGAGGTCCATTACAAAAGCAAAAGCCTAATCATTAAACAAGAGATGAGCTGTAGACCATGTATAATACAATCTGTAAACAAGGGCGATTAAATGTGGATACAATTATGCCAAGAATATACACAATCCTGGGAAATTGTGGTGTCGTAGCTTGAGCCCATGGTGCACCATCAACTAGCAACTCAAAGCAGCAGCTGAAAAAAAAAAAAGGGTCATTGTTACTGCGCTTATACTAGGCCATAAGATGTCCCTATGGTTTCCGAGTACAACAGTCATGCTGAAAACGAGCCAAGTCCTCCGAGCTTAGATGTCATTAGCGGCATAGTCATAACTAAAGAATAGAAAAGATTGATCATGATTGTGCTCTTTTCCAAAGATGACTTAGTGTCTCATACTGGATTGACTTGAAGTCAAAAGTTAAAAAAATAAAATAAAAAAAGAAAGAAAGAAAAGGTGGAGAGGTGTTGCCATTAGCAAAATCATCCGAACCCTCAACAACAAGAAGGTCAAGGATGCATTGTTTCGACTGTGTCAAATACACCCATTGTCAACACATCTTTGAGGAGGCATTTGTAGATGCATAAAATTTTTACAAATTGCAAATAAGTGCTTACACCCTTACAAATGTATACAAAAAGCAAAAAAAAAAATCATGTATGGGCCTTACACTCATGAAGTAAACCCAAATACATAGACAAGTCCAATGGGCCTGGTCTAAGTCTTAAACAATAACCCAAAAGACCAAGCCCACATGTCTCAAGCCCATTAACAAGCTCAAACAGTTTGTATGGGACCTACATAAGAAAGATTTGAATAAAATCATATCTAGATTCTTTTGGGTAAATAAGAAAGGTTATGCCACTCATGGAATACAATAATTACATAAATCGCACTTCTCTCCAAACAAGAAATGTGCCAATCATTCTTTTAAACTAAAATGGGTAAGAGCATCCAATCAACACCCAATCAAGGGTTTGACAAGATTCTAACCCTAAGTCTATAAATATCATCATTTCACATAAAGAATGAACATTTTGCAAAAGACTTGAAGCAAGTAGCTCTAGAGAGAAGAAGACTCCCAAAGCATCTCCAGAGCTCTCCAAGGGCTTGAAGACTCAAGGCATATTTTACAGTCTCTCCATCAACAGCAGTTCGTTGCTAGAGAGAACAAGACTTTTTGCATCTTAGAGATACGCCACAAATCCAGTCCTGAGAGTGAGATTTGCAGTGTTTTTCTCCTTTTTGCATAAAGCGCAAAGCCCCAAAGAGAAGTGATTTCCCTACAGTCAAGCATCATCGATACCTGAATCCAAGAAACATGCCATCCGGTCCTTGGACTCCATCAACAAAGAATCAAAGATTTTACTTTTTTGTAAAAGAGTGTAAAAATCAAAGAGTTGTGTTCCATCCACTTTATTCAAATATTCATTAATTGAAGTTGTTACATATTTTCGTGTTGCGGATTTACACACGAAATTTGTGTCTACATCGACACCTACCACTCTCAAGTCAGGCACGTTAACAGATGTCAAACCACTGACATATCTTATCCTATATGCTATCACCATGTCGACTCTGGCAAATAGACACTCTTTTCCATCATCAATGATACATTCAGCCTAATAACTCTATATTCCAGCCATCCATGACCCAAACTTATTGACTCTCTTTCTAGCTCTCTTTGAGCCCCTCTCTACCACATACAACCAGAACCCCCACCTTCATGCTCTCCAAAACCCGATCCTTAGGTGGCTTCTAAAACTCCTTAGCAAGCTAATCCAGAAAATATATAACAAACCCCTCAATTTGTTCCGGTATTTGGTCTTGGCATCTTTTGGCCATTGTTTCAAGGTTCACAATAAGGTGTTTCCAAACCTTGGTCCTTATTGTGGCACTTAGTTTCAACTCTGTGGGACTCAGGGGATATCCATTTTAGGGTCTTTCATACCATGTACACATCTGAATGCATATAAGCTGTTCATCAAAGATCTTCCTGGCTCTATTCTGTTCCATCCCCAATTGGTGAAATCTTTTGGACCGTCTCCTCTGAGATTCACTACTGCTCCTCTAGCTTCAGTTTACTCTCACCATGGCACCATCATTATCAGTTTTGAACCCATTATTTTTGTTTATTTTTTATTTTTTTAATGCTCCTTATCTTTGTGTAAAGTTTACTTAACAAGAATAAGTGATTAGCAGCTTTGATAGTTTGTTATTGAATTAGTACTTTATGCATTTTTTTTATCTTGCTGGTCTATCTGTTAAAATTGCTTTGGTATGACTGAAGTATATATATTTTCTTGTGGATCTTCTTGGACATTGTATGAGTTTCCTCATTAGAATAAGTGTTTAAAAAAGAGGGTTGTTTGACGATGCAATATACAAAATATTTCTCACTGGTTGTTACACAAAGTGATATCATAAATTGTATTGTCTCGAACTCACCAATTAGCTTGGTGAATGGATGAACCCTTATTCCTAACTTTGGTGGGTTGGTTATCTTGTGACAATCAGCACTTTCCTTAATCGTAGCAACAAATTTTCACCGAATGATGATTTTTTTTCTTTGTGACAGATGCAATTCATAATGACATGTGATTAAAGCCATTTAATTTGATTTAGATTTATTAGGTGTCATATATCGTTTCTTTAGGAATGACATATATGGTGCATATTCATCATCATGCCATAATATGGAATATGCCACGTGACACATTTAAATGAAACATATTTGACACCCAAAGATAGGACTCCTCTTTCCATGAATCTGTCCTTTGTTGTTTTGTGATATGTGTCATTAATGCTTTCATTATATATATGGATTATCCAAACTGGGCCCAAATCCAATCTTTCAGAAAAGCCAAATATGTCAGCCATGTTAACCCAAACTAAACTAAGGTGAACCGTGTCCATTTTTTTTATGTCAATGATAACTTGTGTACTAGATGATTCTATTTTGTATATATGTATCATGTACTAACCTCTTCATGTTTGTTTCAAATACGGGAAACTGGCCTAAGGTATTTCTTTCTAACCTTCTTTTTTTTAGTATGTATTAATTTTATTTATATAGCATGTTAAGTAGATGATCAGTTCATGGGAATAATTTGAAAATTACGTTTTATATAAACACACAGATGCAATAGTCAGAAAATTAAATCACTTGCACAAGCATGACATGGTTTTTCAAAGATAGACACACATCATACATATGAATTAGATCCTAGAATTGAACCTGTTTAGGTAGGTAATTGCCCATACGGATGGACCAGGGTGCCTAACACTTTCCCTGATCCATAATTGAACCACTTACCCAAATCCCCGAGTTGACCAAATTGAAATGGAGTCAGACATTTTAAAAGACTTTTAAAATAAAATTATTTTGTTTTTCAAACATAGATATCCAGACACATCTTAAAAAGGACTGGTGGAAACTCATTGTCACTATAGGCTAAACCCATGATGAGTGAACTCTTTTTTCAAGAGGTCCACCTTTTTTCAAGAGGTCCATCCGTCGTATAAAAATTGAGGCCACAGTCACGACGATGACTCAACCTCAAAAAGAGAACAACTGGCCACTAGAAGGCCAAAAGTCACAAGGACAACTCAACCTCAAAATGGAACGATTGGCTACGGGATGACTGATAATCACAAGGATGACTCAACCCCAAAGAGTGATGACTAATCGCGAAGTAGCTGAGTCATGAGAGTTCGAGACTAGAGACGACTATGTCCCCAACAAAAAACCAAGGATCTACACGATAGGTAAAATAAACAACTTTCATTAAGAGAATTTTTTTACAAGGGATGTACATGCAGTAACCCCCCCCCCAAAAAAAAAAAAAAAAAAAAAGAGAGAAAAGAAAGCAAAAAGAAGTAGCTTAAAAGCCTCAGGGAGCATGTGGTTTCTCAGCGTTAGCCAACAGGTGCTCCTTGATAGCCCCAGGCTCCTCGGCCACCTCAAGTTCCTAAAATTTTACCTCGGGATAGGTGTAGGCCACCCAATGACTGAAGGCCTCAAAGCCATTGTAAAAGTAGTTTGATACACCCATCTCATATTCAGTGGAATTCTTAAAAGACTCTAAGGTGGCCTCAACAATAGCTGCATTCTCCTCGAGCCTCTTCTTTAGGTCCTCGAGGGACTTCGCTAGGGCCGAGGCACTGGCCTTCTCCTTCACGGCTTCATCCTTCGTCGCCAACACCTACTTTTCAGCCTTCAAGAGCTTCGCCAATAGGGCCATCTTCTCCTTCTCCACCTCTGCCATCCTAACATGAAGGTTAGACTCCTTCTTGGCCACCTTGGCTAATTGAGCCTCGAAGCTTGAGTTGGTGGCTTTAAGCTCAGCATACCGTTTCTTCAGCTCTGAGATTCAGGCCTCGACACCTATATGCCATTGAGAACTGGTGGGAAAAAGAGACAACATCTTCAAAATAAGAAGATACGGTAAGACACTAAAAAAGAAAAAAAGAAAAGAAAAAGGAAGGGCCTGTAAGAGTAAAAAGGATTACCTCGCCTATGTCACAGATGAGCTTCTTGTTGATGGTACCAGCTGAGTAGCTCTTGAGCCACTCAATATCACATTGAGGAATGATAATGAAAGGTGATCGAAGGCAAACCCCAGGTTCTTGATGAACGATTTTGGGGCCAAACCCTTGCCCTTGTCGGGATAAGCAGCAATTGGTTCGGCTAGCAATGCAACGGCTGAGTCAGCATCCTTAGGGTCCTTCAGGTTGATTATTATCGTAGATGACACCAGGGGTGGCAACAACAGGGGTTGAGGCGGGGGCCATGATAAGTAGAACGACCACCTCTAGAATCGCCTTGGCTAGGGCCAAGTGATAAGAAGAACCTCCAAAAGACTTCATCTTAATTGGATGAAAAGTGATAACCCTTTAGCGCTTGGCAGAGGGAGGGGCAACAGAATCCCTAGGTGTAATGCCCTCATTGGCACCCTCAGCCATAGCCTAGGTGCTCTTTGCCTTCCTTTAAAGATCTTTAATGTGCAGATCCTTTATCCCTACAAAACCGACAGAGAATGAAATTAAAAAAGTAAATGTAAATATTGGACAACGAGGAAAAAGGCAGAGAATCAAAAGTACCCTTAGACTTGCCTAAGCCACTGCTTTTTAGCTCGATGACCCTTGGGCAAAAGGGAAGGAGTTTAAACCTTTCAGAGTCACCAAATCTAAGTAATTATGGATAGGGTGTTTGATGGTCCAAACCAATCTGGATAGACATGACTTGGCTAGAACTAAACATAAAAAAGAAAGGATGTGAGAACCAAAACTTACTCGAGCTTTTTAAAGAAAAAAGGAGAAAAGGAAAGAGACTCACCCGAGGGGTCCAGGGTACCCTAAGCCCTACTAAAACAGGCTCACCGTTCGGTCTTATTGTCCCATGGATAGGATTCCCACTCATCACCCGAGATGAAGAAAAACTTTATCTTGCACCCTTAGTGAGAAGTGGGAAGGCCAGTGATAAGATTTCAATTCTTAACCTGGGAGATGAAATACCACCAATCTGGCTCCGTTTTTACTAGGTGATAGCGGAACAAGAACTCAATGGCAGTCAGGTAATCCTAACCCCCACTACTAGCAACCTAGAGGACCATGCACTGGAGCACAATCCTTCAAGAGTTGGGCCTCAGTTAAGCTAGAGCTAGACCTACAAGATTATGCAGCTCTCTAATGAAGTAGGCGACTGGAAATCAGAGCCCGCTAGCCAAAACCTGTTCAAAAAGGAAGATCTTGGTACCTCCATAGGAACATGCCTGCTTGACACTTGGGGAGCCCGAAGGATGACCCCCTTGGGAATTTCATACAACTCCCTAAACTCGATGAATTTCATTTCAGTGATGGTTGAGGAAAAATGCAAGGCCATAAAAGGATGAGAAGGCTAAGAAGAAGGGGAAGCCTGACCATGATCGTTGGGTTGGACCTTATCTAAACTACCAGTGGCCTCTAAATTTGAAGACTTAGAACAAGTAGAGGTAGTGTCCATATGGCCAAGGGAAAAACTAACCTTAATAGAGGGCCAGAGGAAAGATAGAACTTTAGTAAAAATGAAATCAAGGAAAGAGAGGTCAAAGATGATGAGGCTTAGGTCAAAAAGGTGTTGCTTGCCCCGAAGGAACCCGTAGAGCCAGACAATAGGAATGACTAATGGGGCACCGGTATAGTCCAGAAATTATATGAAAAGGAGGAGAAGGAGGAAACATGCCGGAGAAGATGAAAGCGTAAATGATGGCGGCGATAACGAGCCTAGGGACAAGAGTAGTCGGAAAACTCTTAGGCACAGTGGAGAAGACGACTAGAAAAGAAGAGCACATAGGATATTTTGAATGAAAGAAAGAGAAAATACCCTGCCTTAGGGGCTATTTATAGAGGGAGTGAGCTCGACAAAAGTTGTCTTATCAAAACCGCTCAAATCTGAGCCCTCCACATTAGCATCCCTCGTGTGGACATGACGTTCGAAGAGACGCTGTGTAATGATGACTGGATGACAACATAATAAATATGATGTTACGACTTTAGAGGCAATCCTTGCACTTTCCAAGGTAAAAAACAGCCAAAATGAAAATTCCCAGAGGGAGCTAAAGCCGATTTAAATTCCCTTTGCCCTGAGAGTTAGGTCTCAAGAATGGGGGTAATTGATGGGTGTAGGATTTTGTACACAGTATCTAGACTATGTCTTCGGGAAAACCATACCGAGGCCATATGCTCGAGAAGTTATAGTTAGCCTCGGGGCAAATAGCAGCCAGATGAGAAATCCTGAATCGAGTCAAGATGGTCGAGCACATATCTAGGAGGCTTAGGTAGAAGCCTCGGGAAAACACCCCCTTAGGCCATAGTCCTCGGTCGAGGCAAGGTCAATGTTAGGTAATTCTCGAAAGAGCACCCCGGGAGTAACGGAACGAAAACTAGCCATCCGAATATGGAAGATCATAACCCCCGAATATAAAGCAATGGCTCTGCTAAAATCTCGGTTAGTCAACAAGAATATCCGATGATCTCTCCCCCGAATATCATGGGATCCTGGCTCAAGGTTGTGCATCACTGTAAATAGAACCCCAATCTATGACAAAAGGTAAGAACAATTTTCCTAGAAGAAGTTTGGTAATCTCTCTTTGAATATTATTGACTTGATCGTCAGAGGGTCCTCGGCCGGTACCACACCAGTGCCCTTCTTCTGTGCAAGTGATCATTGGAGGGTTGACCGACTGTACGCTCATCTGGTGATTCCCGTCCAGCACCACTATATATATATATATATATATATATATATACTATTACATCATTATTACAAATAATGATAAATTCTCTATGTTTTTACTTCCCCTAAATTTTGACTATTATTTTCAATCGAAACATCCAACATTAGTCTTCCTATTCTTCCAATGACCTCCTCATTTATTATTTCCCTCATTGTTGAACAAATTGCAATCATCAAACATTAAATTTGATTTGGAGAGGTTTTCCATTTTCATCTTTGAAGTCAATTAGATTATATGTTGTGAATAATTGTTGAGCTACTAATTGTTATGTCTATATTTTCTAATATATGCACGATTTTGTGAATAACAAGTAAATTTTTGAAATAAAATGAAAGGAAATCACTTACTTGATTCGGATGAATAAAACAGAACTTTACTTGATCAAGGCTAGTGTTTGACAATATTTCCTTAAGATAGATTTCGCCCCTCACACTAGTGCTTACGAACTTTTTGGACGTTTACCTCCTAGGATACAATGATCTAACACATACAAAAGAAACACTACAATTTATGTGCTTGGTGAACCAACTGTGTTTGTATCTCTATCTTACACTGACACTGACACGGATGCACTAATGATGCTTATGCCTTAGTCGAATTTCAGATGTTAAAAATGATGGAGGGACCACTTATTTATAGACTTGTTCATTTATATTCGGAACAGGCATAGGGACACAACTTTTGGTGTTCGAATAGACACAAATGCACAAGGATTGCAATTTAGTAGCCACCTACATGTTCGTATAAAACAAACATGTGTCAAAGGGGATGATTTAATAGTCATTTACATGTCCATATGGAACAGACATGTTTAATAGGGGTGATTTAATAGCCACATGTGTGTCTATTCAATCCACATAGTCACCAAGGGATAACTATAAAATCGTACAAATGGAAATACCTCCACAAGCAAAAGAAAAAATAGTAATAAAAATATTTTATTTTTTTCTTATTGATCCAACCTAACCTTGCTCGGTTTGGTTTGGTTCAGTGTGCGTGTGTGTGTGTTTAAATATAGGTCTGGCCCATGTGGGCTAAGTCCTCCTCCATCCATAAAGTTTTAGGCTAATCCATGTGGGACTATTCAAATTTAACACACTTTTACTAGTTTTACCAGTGTTCAACTAGGCTACTTTAGAGACAGTTTCGCATTCACCCATTAAAGGTTTTGAGCATCCAACTATAAAATGGTGTTCTCCGCATTGAGGTGAACATGAATTTATGTGGACCCTCCTTAGATGACATGTGGGTCCCACTTTTATTTTGGCTCAAACATAGCCAAACAATTAGATTTTGCATAGAAAAATATGGGTAATTTTCAAAACTGTTTCCAACAATCCCCTACATGAATGAAATTGGCTTACTAAAATGCAAATGTAGACATTGAGAGAGAGTACTTTTGGAAAGTCGTTGTATAAGGAGCGGTAGCAATGTCTTGAACTGTTCAGCCGTTTATGTAAACCAAGACAATAGAATTCACACAGCTTCTTTCTAAATACAGTTGATTCTTATGACTGTGTTCATTTTGGCCCTGAACACCACATGGTCTCATGAGTGTTTTAGAAGCAACCCCTTCACACTCACATAGGTAATTCTTATTAAGTGTCTTTCCATACTCCACTTGTATTTCTAACGTATAAGAATTATTAAAAGCATAGCTTACCATGATCTTCACTACAGGTATCACTATTTCATCCTAGGAGTGGGTATGAGAAGTTTTCTCCATAGTGATCATAGTAATACTACTAAGTCATCACGCAATTCGGTTGTCCCTTTGAACCTAGATCTTGGGATCTCTAGTCAGCTAGGTAGGGTTGCTATAATTATGACTTTTCAGATATAGGCTTTAAACTCGTTCCCCTCGATGAGTAGTATACTTGATCTCTAGTCAAACCTCTAGTTAACAGATCTGCAATATTCTCTTTTGACTTTCTGTAATTAATGGAAATAATTCCATGTGAGATCAACTACTTCACTATATTGTGTCTACGACGAATATATCGAGACTTACCATTATATATATATATATATATATATGACTTTGTGCCCTTCCAATTGTTGATTGGCTATCACAATATATATAGATAGCAGACATAGGTTTCGACCACATTGGAATATCTTCTAAAAAATGATGAAGCCACTTTACTTCTTCTCCTGCTTTATCTAACGTGATAAATTTAGATACCGTTGTTGACCTAGCAATGCAAGTTTATTTGAATGATTTCCAAGATACAGTTACACCACCAAGTGTAAGGACATATCCACTTATGGGTTTTGTGTCTTTCGAGCCAGATATCCAGTTTACATCACCATACCCTTCTAGTACAATAGGATACTTCATGTAATGCATATGGTGTATCTCAAATAACTAAGTACCCTAACTAATGCCTTCTAGTGGTCCTCCCTTAGGTTAATTGTATATCTACTCAACTTGCTTACAACGTATGCTATGTCTGGTTGAGTGCAGTTCATTATATACATTAAACTGTCGATTATTTTAGAATACTCTAGTTGAGATATGTCTTCACCTTTATTTTTAACTAGATGTAGATTTACATCTATTGGTGCTCTTGTAGGGTTGTTATCATAATTTTTGAATTTTTCAAGTACTTTCTCAATGTAGTGAGATTGAGACAAAATAAGTCCATTAGATGTTCTAGTAATCTTTATTCCTAGTATCACATCTGCAACACCTAAATCTTTAATGTTAAATTAACTAGTTAACATCTTCTTGGTAGCTTTAATAATATCATTATTTCTACCTATAATGAGCATATCATCAACATAGAGACATACAATGTCATGACCATTTGTGGTATCTTTAACATATACACATTTGTCACATTCGTTAATTTGAAATCCATTTAACATCATTACATTGTCAAATTTTTCATTCCATTGTTTTAGAACTTGTTTTAATCCATAAAATGATTTAATAAGCCTACTCATTTTATTCTCTTATTCAAGAACAATGAACCCTTCTAGTTGTTCCATATAAATTTCCTCATGCAATTCACCATTCAAGAATGTCGTTTTAATATCTATTTGATGTATCTCTAGATTATGCAATGCTATAATAGTTATGAACGAATGAATGTTATTCTTGTTACTGGTGAATATGTATCAAAGTAGTCCACACCTTCCTTTTGTTTGTACCCCTTAACAATAAGTCTATCATTGTATTTG
>JAOXJP010231480.1:0-10622 GCA_025762735.1 Platanus orientalis | reverse complement strand
TGGGAAAGCATATGTAGATATGTGGTTATTTAAATGAATTTTACTAATTTCTTTGTTCAAGAACGGTAAACTTCCTTCAGTGCACCTGATTCGTCTACAGCACAAAGAGCGACTGAATCTTCTTCAACTTCTTTCCCGCCTTGGAAGACTTGACAAAAGTCAAGTCTTATGGTTGGGGTAGATCTGCCCTTGGGTGAATGTACTCCAACATGAGCGAGGTTACTAACGGGGAGAAGGCCGTATTCCTTGGCATGCACTTCTTATGGGAGGTTGGTTTAAACATTTTGATTTAATTTACAATTTATTCATATATTTTAGTTAACTTGTTTAATGTGTGCTGTTTTTTTTTTATAAGTGTGGTGCTACGAGAGGTTGACTCCCTTAGCTCTGCAAAGGAAGGGAAGAACTTATTTCCCGTGCCCTGTGTTGAGAGGTGGAAGACCTCTCACACTGAACCGAAGACGAGGAAATCCATCTAGACATTTAGGAGGGACTTTGAGCAAATTACGGCTTCCAACGTAAATTTAATTGTTAGTGGGTGTCTTTTTCTTATAAAAAAAATTTTTGTTTTAGACTTAATAATTTTTGTTTACTTGTAGGTCAAGTGGGCTCCCTAGGCTGTGTGGGAGGGTATACCTGCTGCCCCAGAGATAGAGACAACACTTCCCCAGGACAAGGGGAAAGGAGTAGATATATTAGAGAGGGTTGAGAAAGTTGGGATGAAGACGACCTACAAGAGGAAACATACAGGTCAAAGGTCCTCGAAGGGGTGGTTGTCTCAAGTGATCGAGGAAGATGATGAAGATCCTCAGGCTTAGAGATTTCTCTTTTTTTTGGTTGTTACACCCCTTTCATTTTTCGTATTGGACAAGTGTTAAACTATGTATATACATGAAGGTGAAATGAAATAAAGAGGCTTCTTTTGTTTTTTGTTTGATCTTTGGAGTGTTTTCTACTGTGTGTACTAAGTGGGACAGACTAATTGTATATACAAATCCAGAAATTTACCTAAATATCTATGAAAGTTTTTTTAAATGAAAAATTGGACACGGATCCTTGGTTTTAGTGTTGATAGCTGCAAGCAAACAGATAAAAACAAAACGGCAAACAAATCCTACTTTTAACCCTTTAAGATATTTAAGTATACCATAAACAAACTCTAAAATGAAAGTGTGCATGAAAGTTTTTTATTAAAGAGATTCTATAAGGTTTCTCAATCTAAACACCTCCCCAACCGTATTGACGTAGCAGCCACGGTTCAAGTGTTGTTCCCCATCCTAAATATTAGCCAATGTTGGTCCATTGGTGGGTAATGACAGATATAGGGCTTATGATGTTCATGCAAATAAAAATGCAGTGTCATATCTTATTGACTCATTATAAAAAGAATGTGAAAATTAGACATGTTTTTGCAAAAAAATTGTTAAATGTGAATCTTGGTCCTAATAATTAGTTCAACTTGACCTAAATCTAATGTAAGCATGTTTTATCCTAAGATGCCAGTTTAATATAGTTCAAATGTAAGTATATCCTACTAATTAATGGTGTGCCCTAGAGTTGATGTGAACACATGCTTCAAATAAAAAAAATAAAAATAATTTAATAACATTTAGCTATTGTATATTCAAAGGTTAAACAGTGAATCCCCAGCGGAGTTGTCATTCTATGGGCACCGCGAAAAGACCTGGGGGTCTTCGCGCCCACTTCCGCGGGATGCGAAGCCTAACATGGTGAATACCGTTGGCCTCACTTTTTGGAGTCACCACCAACTCTGAGGTTTACAAATGGAGTTGGGCATTTGCCTAATTTCCTAGGGGAAAGGAGGGGCATGGGCCTTGCAACTCGAGCTAGGCCCGTAGGCCTAGGATAACTCCAAAAGTGGTATGGGTCTTTTTAGAGAATCGGGGTAAACCACTTGGTTGTAATTGGGGAAGGTGTTAGGCACCCCAATTACCCACCTTTTTAGGGTGGCTCCTCTGAACTAACAATATCTTAATGATATTAAACGAGATTTTATTTTAAAAGTTAGATTTTGGTCATTTTCTATCAATACGCTTGATCTTTCATAGAAAACAAGCCATTGATTTCCAACTCAGAACGAGTACGCCTGATCTATCACTAAAGGGGTCCCCTAGGCCTGGGATTTTTCAGGAAGTTAGGTAACTACCCCAGAGAGTCCTTTGGGAAATCCCAGCCCCATTGAATAAGGGAAAATCATGTTTGAAATTTTTGAGAGGGGTGGGTTATATTCAAACTTACACTGTACCCTGTTAAACCAGTGGGTTATGGGACCCATTTTGAGGGCTATACCTAGGGGGTTGAGCCCAAAGTTGACAAAGAATAATTATAACATGTCATGAATCTATCGTACAAAATCTAGAGCAAAACAATAATCCTATAAAAGGTTATTTAGTAACAAATTATAATGACAAGAGTAATGCCAAATAAAAATAGCAGAAAAATTAATTCGAACTAAATTAAAGTAAAATTTTGAAACTATATAGAAATGAATTGCAAAAATTAATTGAGCTGTCTAAATTAGTTAGATGATGGGTAAAGAAATAATTTTATAGAAATCATAAACAGGGAAAGAATACAAATTCGGGAATCACCCCCTGCTCAATATGTGTTGTGTAAAACATACTTGCACAGTGAGCAAGTGAGGTCCACTTTATGGGCCAAATGACCTCACCTTGTGCTCAAATTTGGTGGAGATGTGGGTCACTATTCATAGTAAAAATCTGCTCTAGTTGAAGGAGTTATGATTCCCATATTAAAAACAGTCTAAAAAAGGAGTAAATAAGGGGAGACAAGCTTGTCTCACCTATATCCCACAAAGGGGTTACTTGACTAAGCTCCGGGATGGGTCCCTTATAGCATGGAAGGTCTAAAAAAGGAAAGGGGGAGAGGAAAAACCTGGTCTAATATTTTTTTCCTTCTCTTTCTCTTTCCTTTCTTTCTCTATTTCTTTCTCTTTTCTTTTCTTTCTTCTCTTTTCTTTCTTTGTTCTTTTTTTTTGGTCTGGATTTTTTCTCTTTTTTCTCCTTTTCTGGCTAAATTTGAGGGGGTTTTATAGGTTGGGACCAAGGGATGGGGGCCATGGGGGTGGATATCAAGGATGACATGGAGAGTTGGTCCAATCACCACATATGGTGGTGAATGGGGCAATGTGGAGAGGTTTTAGCCACATGTTTAGAGACATGTAACAAAGGGGAGTGTGTGGCTGAGGTGAGGAGGTGAGGAGGTGAAGGAATGGGTGGTGTAGAGAGAGGATGAGAAATGATTGGCATAGGGGGGTGAGAAATGGATGGTGTTGAGAGGGTGAGAAAATGAGTGGTAGAGGTGAGGAGGTGGGCATGGGAGCGTAGGCTACGGCTATGGACCTTGAGATCTTTGTCCCTTATTTAGAATATTCTAAATGAGAGGCTTAGATCTAAAGCACTTTTAGGGTATTTTAGAAAAAATTGTTATTCATTAAAAATTAATTATTACTTTTCCTAAAAAATATTAACGACTCTCTAGGTTTTGCTCATTTACTGTCTGGGTGTGCTTTTTGGGTTCTGTAGCTCCAAATGTTTCGATGCTTATGAGTTCTTTTGCATCTCCCGAATGTTCTGATCAGAACGCAACTGTCATAATTGGATTCAAAGAGGTACCAAAATGACTCGTACTTATGCAAAAGGGGTAAAATGGTAAAATTGATTTTTGAAATCTTGATATGAGAGATAACCTTTGAATTTTGCAAGACACAAGCTCTGATTATTCGTGAAACCAATACCCAATTTAAAATCTACATTTGAAACCCTGATTTATCTTGAACCAAACTTCTAGTGGAATTGAGACGGATTTTTATTGGGTCTTAGATGGAAATATTGGGGATCATGACATGTTTAGGTACCAAAACTATGAGTTTACAGGACCTGAAAGGTTGACAATCTCATTCCTAGTGAACTCCTTGGAGGTGCCCAAAGGAAGGTCACTTGGCAAAAAAATACAGCCTTAATTTGTAAAGAATTGAGTAATTAGGATGTGTTTAATATGTGGATTGACTTGTCTATTAGGGTGGTTATCAAAGATCTTAAAAAATTTGAGAAAATGGGACTGGCCTTATGGGATTTGGATTCTCAGAAAGTTCAGAGTTTCACCGAGTGTCCAATGTTGGTAAAAGTGTTTTTGCTATGATTCGAGAGAGAATGGAGTGATCTAGGCATATTGGGTTTCTTAGGATTTAGGTTTTCTTAGCAGATCTTGGGCTTGGCAAGATGGGGCCACTGATTAGTTGAGTTTTCTTTATTTGTGATGAGTTTTAGGGGGTCTACCAAAGTTCCATCACTTACTACAAAATGATTGGGCTTATTTTGGGGAGATTAGAGAAATTGATGTACAATGGCCCTAGCAATACTCAGGCTTGATGGCTAGCCTTGAAGTCTTAAAAAAATCAAGAATTAACTTCTGATTGATTTGAATTTGGCTGTCCAGAGGCTTTTTAAGGACTTGTAGAAGGTCAAATATGGCCAAAACTGTCTTTTAAGGGTTTGTGAAAATATTGAGACTTTGGGGTTTTTGGGTCTCTGGATATCTTGGTTCTTTAGATAGCCTTGTAGATGATTAGGATGGGAGGGTACAGGACTTGATTTAAAGCCACTTGGATGATGGGCGAAATGTCTAGGGTTTATCGAGGGTCTAATTTTCAAAGAAATGGTGAATTTTGAAGATATAAGGGTAAAATGGTAATTTTCCTACCTTTTGTGCTTCAATGTGGGAAGGCTTATGAAAACCAGGGAGTTCTGAAGAAAACGGGTCTAATAAACTAAAGTTGAGATTTTTAAAGGTGTAGGGTAAAATCGTAATTCACTAGCCCTTTAATGCTTCAATGTAGGAAGGCTTATAAAGGTTGGCAAATTCATTATGCTTCAATTTGGGAAGGCTTTTGAAGGCTAGGGAGTCCTGGAGAAAATAGGTCTAGTAGACTGTAGTTGATATCTTTAGATGTAGAGGTAAAATGGTAATTTATTAGCCTTTTGATGCTTCAATGTGGGAAGGCTTATGAAGGTTGGAAAATTTAAGATGAAATGAAGTTGATAGACTGAAGTTTGGAATGTTTAAAAGAGTAGGGGTAAAATGGTAATTTGTCAGCCTTTTGATGCTTCAATGTGGGAAAGCTTATGAATGTTGGCAAATTCTTAATGAAATGGAGATAATAAATCAAAACTTGGACCCTCAAAGTCCTAGGGTACCTTCTTAGCAGAAATTAGGATTTAGGGGTATAGAGTTTGGACATCATTATTGTACCTGCAACCAGAGTATCCATTGAGAATGCCTGACTATCTAAAGTTCAGGGGTATATAGAACTTGGCCTTATCCCATGCTATAATGTATTCATCTCATTCCATTAATTGACTTGAGTCAAAATTTAGGGGCTAACACTTTCCAAACTAACCACTTTTGGGTATGGAAAACCAATTCAAAACAATAAAACATTCTTTTTGGTGCTTTTTAAAATAAAATTGATCTATGAGGCATAAAACATTTCATGATACAAATACATTCAAAGATTTTGAATCATAAATGAAATCAAATGATTCATAATTCATTGATTTGCTTGACCCATCTAATGTACACAGTAAGAATAAATCACTTTCTAAAACTGGGCATATAATTCAAAGATTCATAACATTTAAAATGATTCAAAGGCCAAATCCAATAAATCGTAACACTTAGAATGTGAAAGGAATTATCAATCTGCACAATATCATATCAATAAGAGGATCATAACAATGAGATATATCCATAATCATTAATGAGTAAATTAATTATATTAATTCTATATCAAGGATCTTAAAGGATGAGTATAATTCATGGCTAAATCGATTAAAATTTTTATGTTTAATCACATCACCATAGATTTCATATAGATCACAACACTTTTCAGATTATACCATATTTTATGAATATATTCAATGGTTCTATTGAGAGAAATCTATGTAAATCATGTCAATTCACTTGTAATTTGATTTCATCAATTAATTTGAAGAGACTAGATATAAATCATATAGAATCATCTGATGTCATTTAAGAATTCAACTTAGAAACACATAGATCATAAGAGTCAATGGGGAGAAACATGAATATATCATATATACTTGAATCAAATCAAAGTAGATCTAATAATCAAAGGCAAGACAATTGTATACAATGCACAAAACTGAGATTCAACGATCTAATATCTTAGGAATGAGACAATGTAGCGAATAAAGCATAATCGAATTTAGCCAGTTTTGAATGTTTAATGCCCTTGGGTTCTTTCTTGGTTTATGTTTCATCCTAAGTTTCATGCATACTTATATATCACATTATGTCTTCAATTTAGGTCTTAAATCACTCGCCATCCTATCTCATTCTCACATAAATTCAATTAAGGTACCTTAGGCAAAAGTGGGGTGTTACACGAAATCTCTTACAAATTGTCTCCACCTCAAGAAAAAATTGTATACCCTACAAATGAAAGAAGGTGCATGTACCTTTGATCATTTCAATGAATTTAATAAAAATATTTGTCATTTGGCGAGTATTAATGGAATGTTTGTGGATGAAGGTAAATCCCTAATCCTATTATCTTCCCTTTCTTCATTATATGAATATATCACTACTACTCTATTCTACGGCAACAATACTATTGATTTAGATGAAGTTATCGTAGCTCTTCTTTCTAATGAATTAAGAAAAAAGGACTCTAGTAATGACCTCTGAGATGAAGTTTTGGTGGTTCAAGGAAGGACAAAGAAAAAGGATCTAAAAGTAAGAATAATTCTAGATTGAAATCTAGATCAAAGAAAGAAGTGGAGTGCTATTATTGCATAAGAAATGACATATTAAAACAAATTATCCTTAACTCAAAGAAAAGGAGGAAAAGAAAAACAAAATCTATTGATGCAACTAGCATTGCAAAGAAAAAAAATAGGTCCTTTTAATGACCGTTAATGGTGAACATTCTCATGATGAATGGATTCTTAATTTTTATTGTTCTTTAATAGGTGTCCCAATAGTGATTGGCTTTCCACCCACAAATCAACTAATGATAGTAATTTTTTGGTAGGAATTAATATGCCATGTAAGGTTGATAGAATAGGGACAATCAAAATCAGGATGCATGATGGGATTTTAAGAATTTTGAAAACTATTCAGCATACTCCAAATTTGAAGAATCTTATTTCCTTGGTATACTGGACTCCAATGTGTGCAAGATAACAATGGAAAAAAGACCCGTAAGGATCGTGAAGGGTGTTTTGGTGGTGATGAAAGCAAGGAAGGTTAGTAACCTTTATGTGTTGACAGGAAATACCATCACAGGTGGAACAACTATGTCATTAGTAACATATCCTAATTTAGACTCTACAAGATTATGGCATATGTCTATGGGTCACATGAGTGAGAGAGGTTTGACATAATTGAGTAAGTAGGGTTTTTTTCATGGTGAGAAGATTGAGAAACTAGATTTCTGTGAGCATTGCATTTCTGAAAAACAATATAGTAAAATTCAATACGGTAGTTATTGATATTGGAAATTTCTGAAAGTACATTACCCTCACCACGATGGATGAATAGTGCATCATGATTAGAAAAACTAGGCATCCATTGCGATGGATATTACATCGTGAGGGAATGTGGTTTGCGAAGGACGAATGCATCATGATGACTCACAATGAAAGGATACACCGTGATGGAAGATGGCTCATGATGGACAATGAATTACAAGGTTGAATAACGTATCACAATGAATAGTGCATCACGATGAAAAAAGATTGAAAAATCCAAAAGCTCTATATTTTATGGCATGTATCCCCATGAATCACGACCAAAACTATTTTAGACTCCTAAAATACCCAGGAATTTAATAAAAAGAGTCTCACTCGCACAACTCTCTTTAATTTGTATAGAATATGAAAAAGAGAGAATCCGACACAAAAAAAGAATCCTACTGCAATAAGGCCCCTCTATCTCAACAAATCGCATAACTCAAGAGATTATATAAGAGAAATAATAAGATTTCCACACAGCCAAGGATCCTTTATGCACATGGAGACTTCACAACCACCACTAAGGAATTGCCACATCAACAACAGTACTAGAAGATGAAAGGGTATAGATGACAACCAAGGCTACAAACAACAACTTGGAGTCTTAGAAGGAGTCTAAGTCCAGTTGCCATTCACTTTATAAATATCCTATATTCCACAAGTTCGACAAACTTTTACATTATTCTTTTGTTCACACATTCAAGCAAGGATTCCCAAGTTCTCTCTCTCATTTAACTCTTCCTCCTCCATCAACTACTTCAAGTTCATGCTACTCTGCTCTAAGGAAGAAGGCACATCTACCATACCTCTGCATATTCCAAGGGAGAAGACACAAGCTAAAGAATTCAAAGCCATGCCTGTAGCTAGGTAAGTTGAGAAGAATGGTAGAAGAGATAAGAAGAATACCTCTTTGTATCTTTGATTGGAGATATCAATAAAGTTTCATATTTTATGCATCTATGTTTCTTTACAAATCATCTAACAAGTAAAAATCAAATATTTTCCATTCTAAATAGAAATAATTAACAAGTCTCTTACGAGAGATTTGGAGTGAAAGTCCCCACACATAAAATAATAAATCAACTCCTATACGACTGGGTAATTTAAATGCTGAGAACAACTAGCATGCCAAGTGGGACTTCACTTTCCTCTCATCTTTCTTCTTATTTTATTGTGTTAACAAACTTTTTGATGTACATTTTGACAACAAGTTTGTAACCATGGGAATCGTTGTTATTATCTAGCAAGATTATGGGACCAAGAATATGGGTTGAAGTGGTTTCTTCACCACTAGCTCTTTGGAGAGGTAGCCGTTCTCATCTTACCCAATTCTCCTAAAATTATTTCCTCTTTCTATTTCTCCATTTTTCTATGGTTATTTACACCTAAATAAGGTATAAAAATGAATTTGGTTAATCTCATATGGGTCTACACAATTTTGAAGAAAAATTGCGCTTGGCGTGAATCCCGAGAATATTCTAGAACCGTGGTAATCAGCCACCAAAATTGGTGATCGTTCAAGTGTAACCCATTATAGGGTTGGTGACTATTCAAGTGGTAACCATTACAGGGCTTCTGAACTTTCAAGTGGTGACCTAGGGAGGCATAAAACTCATCCTCCAGGTAATATTAAACAACTCATCTACCTCTTTCTACAACAAACCCTATTAACTTGATCAGTCTAGGTCTTTCGTAAGGTACTACACTGGTGCAAGAGTCATCACAGGAAGCTCCCAATTCCATTTGATCGACAACTTTAGTTAAATCGGAATAAAGAAAGAAAGATTCCAACTTAATTGATTGTGTGGTGGAATTTTACAATCCACATTGATCCTTACCTAATCGTTCATATTCTCTCATTGATAATGTCTTCATCTCGCGGGAGAACACAATGCAACAAAGAAAAAGGGATTGCTAACCAAGAAGGGCACAAATCTGGCAAAAAGGCACAAACAGATCTTCTACAACCATCATTCTACAATCTTGACTATAAAGATTATTACAAAAGCTTTTTTTAGTAAATGTGCAATTATCTGTGAGCCTTTTGTTATTCCTGATGTGTTGAAAGAGTTCAAATTAGCTGTTGAGTTTCACTATAGGGGTTGGACACTCCTAAGAATAAAAGGAATGGCTCACAAGGAAGCCACTAGGTTGTACAATGCCAACATGCACTCTAGGGATGTGGAGGAGATGGCTTTTATCACTAAGGTGTGTGGAAAAAGAATCAAGATGAACCTTAAGAAGTTGGAGGAGATGTTAGGTTTTAGGAGGGTCGAGAATTTGGTTGTTTTTTCCCCTTACGAGACTAAGATGGATAAACTGAAGAGGGAGATGACCAAGAAGCTGTTTTGAGAAGCCTTCACTAATTGGAATGTTCTTGATATGAAGATGGTCCATCAAAAGGCTAGACTTTTGAATCTTATTTGCACCTACAATTTGTTGCTGATGAACCTCAACAATGAGATGAGAGCAAAGATGGTATATCTCATTGAAAACATCTTCCAAGGGAATGAGTTGGACCTTCCCTCCATCAGCTATTGGCTTATGATAGATGTGGGCAGCAAAACAGCTCTTAAAGGGGCTCTTCCATATAGGTTCATGATCACCGACATCATACAAAAGCTGGAAATTAACTATCCTCTTGGGAAGGATATTCAAAATCCAAATGAAAACATTTCAAAGGAAGAGCCAAACAGGATGCCTCCAAATTTATTACAAAACACTAAAAGAGTTGACTCTCAATTCAAGAAAGCATTTCGAAAAGGAAACATTTTCCAAAACCTTGACCCACAAGTCAAGGAGAAGTTTCAACCCATAATTATTTTCCTTAGCCAAAACTGTTCTGCTTTTTCAAAACAACCCACCCAATATCCATAAGTTACAAGTAAGGAAGAAGTACTATCTCTCCCAAGTCAAAATTATGGCACTTCCTCCTTTTCTATGTATGTTACAGCCACACATACTAAAGGGGGGCATCTGTCAGCACCCAAATGTTGACTTGGGTCATGTGATAGCATAAAGATAGCATAACAACATTTAGGCATC
>JAOXJP010231479.1:0-10623 GCA_025762735.1 Platanus orientalis | reverse complement strand
TCCAAAGAATGCATTCTTGGTGGAATCAAGAATCAGGAATTGGGAGATGAAATTTGGGAGAGTTACCAAACTCAGCCGTAGCAGCTGTGACTGCAAGCCTTCGCAGTTGGTTTCAAGTTTATCAGATGCTTCAGAGTTAATTAGGTCATGCTAATATGATAACTGCTTTCTGTTTCCCGCATATTCTACCTAGTAAAATTGGTAACACCCATTGAAGCATGAATTTGGATGTTGATTTGTTTAATGCTTCTAATTTTATTTATTTTTTGGGCTGACTACACTCAATTTCTGTGGCAGATAGGTGGGTTCTAAATTGGAAGAAATATACGTATGGGTTCAGGATTCTTGTTCCTGTGGAGTAAACCAATTTAGTTATACCACAAATTCCAGAACCAAGCCTATGCTCATTTATTCTTCGTGAATTTGTGAAAGCCTTTCTATGATGCGGCAATGGGGATTCATATTCTTTATCTGTATTATATGGTTACAATCATCCAAGATACATATGGAATAATATTGGCCAGCTTGGATGAGTGAGGTACAGTTTTGCATTGTAGATGCCTTTTATATGATTCCAAAATCTTACTATCTGTTGTTTATTCACAATGAATAAAAAATGCCTTGTCCAATGTAACCGCAGCATATTTAATTCTATCTTTGTAATGTTAATGCAAATGGATCCTGTCTACCTCAAATTTATTTCTTTACAGAAGTGCTGCACCCTCAACATTGACCATTTGTATTTAATGAATGCATGAATCATTTATTGGAAATTGGTTCAAAAAGCTACAAATTCCAATATCAGTGGAAAACTTTTCTAGTTTAAGGCCTTTGTTCAATAACCAGTAATGGGATCTTTGCTCTAAGTTTATATCAAAGATTATGGTTATGGAGGTGTACCTTCTTTAAAGTGATGGAATATATGTATTGGGGGGGTATATATGTTGTACTATATTTGGGTTGATATACCATTTTACTTGGTGTATGAGAGCTGATCTATATTCACATAAAAATACCCCACGGTATGTGGAGATTCTCTCTTATATGATTGACCCAATCTATCATGTATCCTTTCTTCTTCTCTCTTCATCTTCTTCTTCCTTCAACCCTTTCTTGTTTTTTCTCTCTTACAGGCCTACAACATGGTATTAGGGTGTGGAGATGTGATCAAGACATCATCGTGAGCATAGGATAATGCTAACGTCAACATCCGTACAATTGATGTCAGCAAGGCCGTAGAGTTTGAGGTCGAATCCTCTAGGGTTTTGGTCAAAATCTCTTGTTGGTAATTATCATAATTTTTCTAGAATTTTTTGAAGCCCTGAGATATGTTTTTCGAAGATCCTTTTTTGGAATCATGATAAAAACCCCAAATCCAAGCGGATGTGTCATTTTTTGCTAAGGGGTTATTTGAAACTGGTTTGACATGATTCGGTGGAGGTTTTGATGATCGGTGGCTTGAAACCTAATGTCAGAAGCTAGTTTACGTTTTCTCCCATATTGTTTTGCTCGAAAAGTGATATTTCTCTGATTGGATTGTCATGGGCTTCCTTGATATATGTGTTGAAGCTTCCCTAAGGTTTCCTTCTATGTTTGGGGCTCGGATATGCAATTTAGCTGCCTTGCGACTTCTTTGGTGATTGGTTGAAGTGTATGCAACCATGCGACCAAGTGGTGTGAGATCGAAGTTGTTCAATTTCATTGGGTGTAGTGGTTTTTTAGATTTGTGTGAAGGTCTGTAATTCTTGTTTCATACTCTTGTAGCTTCTTTTTTTTCGTATTATACGATGTCGAAAGAAAGCTAGAGTTCAGGCCAAACTATTGGGGAGACAAGTAAGAGTGATGTGGGTAATATCCAAATTATTGGAGATGCATCTCAACCCTAGATAGCAATTGTGAAATTTGATGGCAACTATCTTACCTAGTCCAAATCTGTACAGATCAATATTCAAGGAAAAGACAAAAAGGAATATCTAACTGGTGAGATGGAGGTACCTTCACGAAGTGATCCTCGTTATAAGAAGTGGAGGACAAAGAATGCAACTATCATGGGCTGATTATTGAATTCTATGAAGCCAGAGATTACTAACTACTTATTCTTGAAAACAGCTCATTAGATATGAGATGCCTTGGCAAAATCAGATTTTGAGATGGGTCACACAACTAAAGTGTATGAGTTGAGGTAGAAAATTACTCAGCTCAAGCATGGAGACCAACCACTTGCTATCTACTATTCTTCCTTGAGGAAGATGTTGGATGAATTGGAACACTATACCACTTATCGCCCTGCTTGTGTAAAAGATACCACAGAGTATAAGAAGCATGTTGAAAACATCCAGATATTTGAATTCTTAGCTAGACCAAATCCAAAGTACAAACATGTATAGGTTTGATTCTTGGGAAGGATCCCTTACCCTCTTTAAATGAGGTGTATGCTCATTTTCACAAGGAAGAAAGATGCTTGAGGAGTGATGAATTTATCTTCTTCTTTTGAGAAATCATCATTGGTCTTTACATTGATTAGAGGTGGCCATGGTGGGAATACAGGACGTGCCTGTGGTGGAAACTCGGTTTCACTTTTGATGAAAGGGACCGTTTCAAGTGTGAACATTGTAGTTGGTCCAGGCACACTAAGGACTAGTTTTGGGACCTCCATGGACAACCATGTTCTTCCCAATGAGGTGGGTTTGGTAGTGGTGAGGAGGAGGTCAGTTGGGTAATAGCAGACTTAATGCTCATTCAGTGACTACTACACCTATAGACATGGCAACTTCAACCCTAACTTCTATGCCCTCTGGTTCTTCAGATGGGGGTATATTTTGAGATGAGATTAGGCCTTCAGACGCTTTGTTTCACAACTTAGCATCCTTCCAATGCCCCTACATCATCTTTTGCATACTCAAGTACATTTGTAGCCGCCTTGTCTGCCTTTATCCCCAGTTCCCAATATTCATGGATTATAGCTTTAGGGGCATCACACCATATGATTGGTACGTTGTCCTTCTTTACATCTTATAGTGTTTGTTCAGGTAAGGACAAAGTTTGAATTGTTGATGGTTCACTTTCTTATGTGGTTAGATAAAAGATATTTCTGCAACCCCTGATCTACATCTGTCATCCGTTTTACATGTTTCTAATTTCACTCTTAATTTGGTATCTATCAACCACATTACAAAGAATCTTAATTGTTGTGTTACTTTTTTCCCTTCTCATTGTGTGTTTCAGGACATGATGATGAAGAAGCCAATTGGTTTGAGGCATGTGAAGGATGGCTTATATCTCTTCGATTTTAGTTTACTAGTTGTTACGCTGCTTGGGTCATTTATCTTTTTTTGTGTTGAGAAAGATGTTCCCTCAAATTTCTTGTTCTAAGTCTAATGTTTTTTGTGAGCCATGTTTGTTGGCTAAACATTGTTGGGCTATTTACGCTGTCAGAAATAATAATAAAATTTCAATTATGTTTTCACTTGTGCATTCTGATGTTTGGGGACCTTTCCCTCCTAATACTTTGTCTGGTTTTCGATATTTTGTGACATTCGTGGATTTTTTTTTTTTTTTTGAGATGTAAAGATATCATGTATTAAAATAAGCAAAGAATCCAAAGTTAAGAAATTACAACAGAAAAGGATCACCAAGAAAGTGATGCCAACATAAAATAAGACCAAGCCACTCCCCTATCCCATGAAAATTACAATTCCTCACAACATAAGGCATACCATTCTATCTCTTCAAAAGAAGCCTACATCGATGTCCACTCAAACACAAAATTATAGATAAAAGAGTATTAGATTGGCTTGACAATAGATCTTATCCTCAAAAATCTTGTTTCTTTCCCTCCACAATCCCCACCTAATAGCCCTCAGTATGGTGCGCCAAATATCATGGGAAAAACTCTGCAAGTCCACTCATCCACCAACCTAAAATCAACTCATTAAAGAGCCTTGGAAAAACCCAAGGAATTTGTAGATGAGTAAGGAATTTTTTTTTTTTTTTGAGGAAATAAGGTAATTTATTAAAAGAAGCCAAAAGCACTAAAAGCATGAGACATGCTCGACCAACCAACAACAAGCAATTCCCCAAAAAGAGCAAGAGAACAAGCAAAAAGAAGGAAAAGGTAACCACATCGGGCTACATGATAAAGGAATCCCAATAAAAAATCCAAGAACTGAAAGGAGGCCGCTCCCGATTTTGCCCAACGAACACCCAATCGTACAACTTAGAAAGAGTGGCATCAATGATCATCTGCTGCGATTTTGAAGAGTCTTCAAACATTCTTCTATTTCTCTCTTCCCACACCGCCCAACATAACGCAGCTAGAATCACCTTCCACGTAGACCTTCCTATCTCCTTACCACCTCCACACTTCTAGAACTCCCAACATTGAAGCAAACTTCTAATAGAATTCGATTGAATCTAGACAACACCAAAGTGAGATAGGAAATAACACCAAAGAAGGCCAACCCATGGGTAATGAATGAAGAGGTGTCCCAAGGATTCCACATCAGCTATACACAAGCAACACCGATTTGGAATATACATTCCCCTCACAATCAGATTATCCACCGTTGGAGCCCTTTCCCACCATAATTCCCACAAGAAAAATGAGACCTTCAATTGAATCAACCTATTCCAAACACACGTTCACGGAGATGATGTCTCAACCACATGACATAAGGCTGTATACATGGATTTCAAAGTGAAACCATTCACTTCATCAAGACGCCAACACAATACGTCTCGTAATCCCGCATCTCCAATCTCGGCATGCTCTAAAACTTCCAACAGTCTCCCTATCTTTGAATCTCTCAGTCATTAAGATTTCTTCGAGGCTAAATATTCCACGAACAAAAGACACTCGTTATGATCATGTACTCTCTCACCGAACCCTATTTAGCAACCGCAAGGTCATAACAGGAGGGAAGTAAGGTGTACAACGGTTCTCCAGAGCACCACGGGTCATGCCAAAATCTAATACCTTCCCCATTGTTAATTTTGAAGGTAATAAATCTGAAGAAATAATCCATCCCCTTCAATATGCTCTTCTATACCCCACAACCCCCAGCACCCCTCGGGCTTCTTGACGCCCAACCCAAACGATGCTCTCCATACTTGGAGGCCACCACTCACCGCCAAAGAGCATTCTCACCCTCAAACCTCCAAAGCCATTTATTTAGGAGTGCTCTATTAGTTTCTCGAATAGAACGAATGCCCAGCCCCCCTTGATCCATCGGCCTGCAAACCTTGTTCCATCCAACCCAGTGAATAGATTTCATCTTCGAGGTCGAACCCCACAAAAAGTCCTATTGAACTCGGTCCAACTGTTCAAGGACTGAGTATGGAGCCTGAAAAAGCGACAAAATCAGTGGGCAAACTTGATAGGATGCTTTTCAACAACACCAACTTTCCCCCTTTAGATAGATAATGCCCTTTCCACCTGGTAAGCCTCTTACCCATCTTCTCAATAATAGGATTCTAGATCGCCTTGGAATTAGCTTTTGCACCTAGAGGCAGTCCTAAATAAGTAATCGGAAGATTTGCCACTTCACAGCCCCTAATGGAAGCTACCTCCTCGATACAGGGAACCTCACCCACAGGGCTCACCATGGATTTGCACCAATTTACTTTCAAACCTGTAGCCACTTCCATGATCAAAATGATGCATCTCAAGTTTCTCAAACCCTCAACCTCCGCTTTCAACACAAACAATGAGTCATCTGCAAATTGGATTAAGGATATGATAGGCCCCCCTTCAGGCAACGAGACCCAGAGAGAAGCCCCACAGACATCGCTTTGGCAACCATCCTACCTAAAAGCTCTGCCACCATAATAAATAGATAAGGGGAAAGCGGATCACTTTGTTGTAAGCCCCGACTTCCCTTAAAGAAACCCTTTGGAGAACCATTCACCAGAACAGAGAAGGAAAGGGAGGAAATGCAAATTTTGATCAAATTTCTCCACTTGAGACCGAATCCCATTTGACTCATAACCTAGTCCAAGTAGCCCCAATTAACATGGTCATAAGCCTTCTCCATATCCACTTTGCAAACAATACCCACCCAGCTTGTTTTTTGCATTGCATCAATACATTCGTTAGCCACTAACGAGCAATCAATGATCTGATGACCAGGCAAAAAGGCATTCTACGAATCCGAAATGACGAAGGGAAGAATAGCCTTCAACCGAATGGCCAACGTTTTTGCCAACAATTTGTACAAACACCCCACCAGGCTAATAGGCCGAAAATCTTTAACTTGAGCGGCTCCTTTCTTTTTAGGAATAAGCATGATGAATGTCGAGCTCAAGGATTTGCACCATTGTCTCCTATTATGAAAAGCATCAAAAATTGTCCTAACCTCCTTTCCCACCACATCCCAACACACCTTCAAGAACATAGTAGGGAAACCATCCGAACCTGGGGCTTTATCTTCCTCCATTGTATTCAGGGCAAACTTCACTTCCTCCTCCAAGAAAGGCCTCTCAATCCAAGCACTATGCTCCATAGCAATCCCATCAAACTCCACACCTTCTAAAACGGGGTGGGAAGGAATAGGTTTCCTATATAGATCCACATAATACTGCTCAATAACATCGTGAATCTTATCCTGGTCATAAATCCACTCCCCCTCAACCAGAAGCCTATCCATCCTATTTAAAGAGCATCGCCAATTTGTAGTCTTATGGAAAAATTTTGTATTTAGATCACCCTGCTTGAGCCATGTTGCCTTGGATTTCTGCTTCCAAGAAATTTCTTCAATTCTCAACAACCTATTATAATCCGCCTTCGACTCTAGCAACAGATTATTTTCATGCTCCTCCAGATCACCCCTCATCCCTTTCTGGCCAAGTTTCTCCAGCCCACTCAAACAAGATAACTTCCTGGCCTTAAGTCCCCCAAAATCTTTCTTCTTCCACTTCAAAATTCTCTCCTTATGCACCTTCAGCTTTTGGGCAAAAATGTAACTAGCGGATCCATCCACTACAAAGTCCCCCCCCACCTTTTAAGCAACTCAATAAATCCATGAATCTTTGACCACATTAACTCAAATTTGAATGGATAAGGGTCTAAACTATGATTGGAAACACGAAGAAGAATGGGAGTGTGATCGGAACTTGGATTAGGAAAAGCTTCTTGGAAAAAAACAGCACACAACTCTAACCACTCAGGGGCAAAGAGAAAGTGATCCAATCTGCTACTCACCCGAGCATCTTGGTTATTCGTCCAAGTGTAAGTGGCCCCTTTCAGCGGAAGGTCCGCCAACTCCATCTCTGAATGAAGCCATCAAATTGCTGCATATGCCTCGTCAACCTTGTAGTTCCTGGAATCTAAAGGCATTAAAGTCACCTCCTACACACCAAGGCACCTTCTAGTCATATCTAACCTTTCCCAACTCCTCTTTAAGACCACCAAACTCAACCGTATCACATATCTAACCTCTTAACTATAGAACAATGAATGAAAAGATGACTTATCGATTCCTCATCTTCCATACATAAAATACATTTGTTAGCCAAATTCCAACCTCTACTCTGAAGATTATCAAGGGTTATAATTTTATCCATGAAATAATTCTATAGGAAGGACGATACTTTGGATGGAATGCTCGAGATTCAAAAGCCTTTATGGGAAAACGAATTCCTTGGAAAATTTGATAACTTAGTGTAGAAAGATTTGGATGTAAAACATCTGTTCTGATTCAACTTCCAAATCCACCCATCTACCTTGTCATTATAAGGGGTACGATTACCTAAGATCTCCAGAAAATTAAGCATCTCTTCTAATTCCCAATCGTTTGGCTCTCTCAGCACCCAGTTTAACACTAAACTTCAAGTTTTGCAGTCTGACAGTGGAGGAGAATACCTTTCTCGTGATTTTTCTTCATTTCTTGATACGTTTGACATTGTTCACCAGACCACCTATCCGGGCACTCCTGAGCAAAATAGGATAGCTGAAAAGAAAAATCGACATTTACTTGAGATTGCACATGCCATTATGTTTACATTGAATGTACTAAAGACCTTTTGGTCTGAGGCCATTAAGATTATAGCTTACCTCATCAATAGGATGCCCTCACGTGTTCTCTCTCACAAATCGCCACTTGAAATTCTATTTCCTGACTCAACCATGTTTAATCTGCTACTAAAACCTTTGGGTATATTTGCTACGTACATGTTCTCAAGTCAGATCATGCCAAACTAGATCTAAAGGTGCTTAAATGTGTCTTTATATGCTATGGGGTTAAACAAAAGGGGAACAAATGCTTTCATTCACCCACTCGTCGCCATTTTTTGTCTCGAGATGTGACCTTTATTTGAGTTTATTCCATATTTTTCACCTCATGTGACATCTCTTCACGGGGAGCAGTTTGTGGGTGAAGAGTTGTCCAATTCTACTCCACTTCCTATTCCGATCCCAATTCCATCTTATGAATTTGATGGGAGAGGTAATGCTGGTAGCAAGGAGGAGCTAGAGCTGCAAGTGTATACACGAAGAAAGAAACAAGGGGCACTAGAGGACGGAAGAGCACAAAACTTGAATTCCAACAAATAGGGGTCCTGCCCCTATTTGTGTTTCTTTGTTTTTCTTCTTGTTTTGTGTTTGGGGATTGCTCATCCCTCTTTTCTTGTTCCCCTTTTTCTCTTTAGCAGTAAAAAAAATTTCTCATAAAAAAAAAAAAACTTATGAATTAGTTCCTGAGACAGGTAATAACCCTTCTCTTCCTTCCCAACCTCTTTTTTTTTTTTTTTTTTTTTGTTGAATAACAAGGGAATTTATATTAAAGGGGATAGGGAAGGAGAAGAATTACAAGCCAGGATAATATCAAAGAGGAAAGAAAGAGAATTATAGTAGATACAACATTTAGAGAGAAATAAGGAGAGGAGAAAAGAGATGGGAGATTATCCCATAACTCATAGAAAGGGTGTCAGAACTTGTACTGAACACCCTATGTTTATTTTTGTTTTATATAATGCATTATTACCTTTTTGTAGCTTCTTTGTAGCCCTGCCCTCTGTTTCTGCCCCTCGCAGTGTATCTGAGGCATTAGCATAACAAAAATGGAAGGATGCAATGGTTGAGAAAATGAAGGCGTTGGAAAAATAATAATAATATGTAGGAGTTAGTTGATCTTCCCAAAGGAAAGAAGTTGATTGGTTGCAAGTGGGCATTCATAGTAAAGTACAAGTCTGATGGATCTATGGAGAGGTAAAAGGCACGCTTGGTGGCCAAAGAATGTACTTAAACATTCGGTATCGATTATCAATAGACATTGACCTTGGTAGCTAAGATGAATTCAATTAGAGTGGTCATTTTTTTAGTAGCAAATCAAAATTGTCCACTCTTCCAATTTGATGTGAAGAATTCCTTTTTACATAGAGACTTAGAGGAAGAGGTATATATAACCACTCCACCAGGATTTCGTATGCCAAATGCCAAAGGAAAAGTCTATAAATTAAAAAAACACTGTATGACTTGAAGTAATCACCATGTGCATGGTTCGAAAGATTTAGATCAGTTATGGTCTCGGTTTGGCTTTAAGCAAGCGTAGGCAAATCATACCTTGTGGTTGGTGGGACGTCACATATACTTTTTCCCTACTTGTCCAGATATCACATATGCGGTAAGTCTAATAAGCCAGTTTATGCATGCTCCAACCCAAGATCATATGGAGGCAGCATACAGGATCCTCAGGTACCTAAAGAGTTGTCCAAAAAAGGGTCTCTTGTATAAGAGACATGGTCATCATCATGTAAAAGTTTGTATTGATGTTGATTGGGCTAGCTCACGAACAGATCGCAGGTTAACATCCAACTATTGCTCATTTGTTGGAAGTAACTTAGTTACTTGGAGAAATAAGAAGCAATCAGTGGTAGCTAGATCATGTGTTGAGGCAGAATTTAGATCCATGGCCCCTGGGATATGTGAATCACTACGGTTGAAAATGTTGCTCTTTGAGGTAGGATTTCCAATCAAAAGACCTCTGAGTCTTTGTTATGACAACAAGGCTGCCATTAGCTTTGCACATGATCATGTGCAACACGATTGAACTAAACATGTGGAGGTTGACCGTCACTTTATCAAAGACCATCTCAAGAAAGGAAGCATATATACTCCCTTTATTCAAACTCAAGATCAATCAGATGATGTTTTCACTAAGGATTTTCATGGGGTTCATTTCATGTATTTAGTGAGCAAGCTAAGAATGGTAGATATCTATTCTCCAGCTTGAGGATTCATTAACAAATAAAAAGTAATCTTCAGCTTGAGGGGGAGTGATGGAATATATGTATTGGGGGGTATTTTTGCCATAGTGTATTTGGGTTGATCTACCGATGTACTTGGTGTGTAAGAGCTGATATGTATAACCCACCGAATGTCGAGATTCTCTCTTATACGATTGACCCAATCTATCATGTATCATTTCTTCTTCTCTCTTCATCTTATTCTTCTTCCTTCCTTCCACACTTTCTTCTTGTTTTTTCTCTATTACAGGTCTGCGACTTCAAGCCCTATTTATAGCTTTAAAACTATATTTTTTGTTCAGATTGATCACACAATCAAAGTGATCTAACCAGAGAAGAAATCTGCAGAAGTTGCAATTCCATGAAACTCGGGTTGCTTATTGT
>JAOXJP010231478.1:0-10623 GCA_025762735.1 Platanus orientalis | reverse complement strand
CCTAAGTCAACATACAAAACCTCACTACTTGCTCACAAGCAAGCTACTCAACAACACAACAACACTCGGTGTCTCCAGCTAATGTGCACTACCTCGGTGTCTCTGGCGGTGGTTCTCAAGCTTCTTGTGTCTCTAGCAGAAACAAAGCAAAGGATGATGGAAATAATATGCAATTGAATGCAAAAATGAATAGCAGTAAGTATTACCACTAAGTTGGTTGATGTTGTTGTTCTTACCACAGTGGGAGTGCTCCTTGTTGAGCTAATTTGCCTTATACACCCCCACTTCTTCTTTACATTAGCTTCATAAGCTAGGCCAACCACCAAGAGGGTTTCCATAAGGGACAATCCAAACCACACATCTCAAGTAGATGTTAGCTAAGGTAAGCTAAGAGGGAAACAAGAGAGATTTTCTAGCTGAACTTTCAAGCTTGCAGCTCAAGCAATGGAGGGAGAGGCTTTTTCACCCTTGGGAGCTCTTTTTGGTAAAGTAAATAACACTCTCTTAAGGGTTGAAGATTGTTTGCCCTAATGGAAAACATTTCTTTTATAGTGGACGAAAAAACCTCTCAATCCTTGGATTGAAATCTTTTTAAACGGACAAGAAGATCTGTCCTTCCATTCAAAAATGAAAAAAGAGGGGAATCCCAAAATACCAAATACGTGACCGATCATGGGGTTTGTGATCGGTCACGAGGCCATTTCCTCAAATGCCTTGAAAATGTGTCGGGGGTGTCGAGTGGTGTGGGCCCCACTTTAAGTCACAACCATGACATGATCAATCATGGGCTTTGTGATAGATCACGAAGCTGTTAAGACCCAAGTTGTGATCGGTCACTGAGAAGGGGCCTAGTCCTTGGGTGTTCAAAAACTCTGAGTGTGACCGATCATGGACTTTGTGATTGGTCACGAGTCCTGTAATCACAAGTGTGATGAATCACGGGGTTTGTGATCTGTCACGCACAGTGTATTTTGCGTTGTTATCATTATGAACACTTTGGAGAGTTCCTTATCCACTTAGGTTCAGCTTGGGGTGTTCAACCATGAGTGTGGACGTACCTAGGTTCATACTACATGGTCTCTATGAAGCTACATGCATGCCCTTACCTTCATGGAAGTTGTAGTCTGGCTTGAGTCTTGGTCTTCAAGGCTTAACTAGTTGAAGCTTCTTCCACACTTTTGCCCATGGATTTGATAAATGATACCTTTGCATCAACATCTTCCTTTCGAGTCTTTTGGACTGTAACCTCCATGGGCTTTCCTTCTCTATTACAACCCATAAGCTTGACTGTCCTGATGTTGTCGTCATACAACCGAGCCTCGACATTGTTTGTTGAGGTAAGAAAACGTTTTTTCATCTCCATAAACCATTTTGATTGAGTTGGTATCATTCTAAAATAATAATAATTTTTGTAAAGATGAAGAGACACACCAACTTGAGTGTATCTAGTCCCTGCCAAGCAAGGCATTATAATTCAAGGAAGTATCAACTACAAAGAAAGCCATCATCTGGGTTCTACTTCCTACTTTTAATTCAAGGGGAATAACTCTTCTTGTTCTAATGGAATTTTCAGAAAACCCACAAATGAAAATGTATATGGGCACTAAGTCACCATAAGTTTTTGACAACTTTTTCATCATGGATACCGACAATATATTCACTACGGCTCCAATGTCAACTAGAACCCTGTTCACCCTGTTCACTGGTAGGCCTTCCATGTGCACTTTTATGTACAGGGGTTTTAAGTGCTAGGTCATGCCTTTAGGGGGCTTATTGAAGACAAGCTTACTAGATGTTTTTTTATTGCCTGTTATAGGCTTGACTGGTTTTGAAGTCTTGTCCTCGAGCTCGATTGCAGTAGGCTTCTCAGCAATATTATAGTCAGCAACTCTACCCGAAAAATTACCAAAACAAAGCGTGGTCATATTTTTGATGTCGCTCAAGAGGTCATTTGTGAGATGCTCTAGAGGTGCAAGGGAATCTATAAACAAGCCTTCATCATAAAAGCCTCTAAAGTCATCCTCACTCGAAGGTGTGTATGCCATGTCTGCCCAGGAGAGGCGGTCTGGTTGGCAATCTTCCTTCTCCTCCCCAAGGGAAGTTGATTTTGTTTGAGGTTTGTCTTGGTCAGCTTTCTTAGAATTTATGGAATTTCTAGGATTTCAAGGCTTCTTGCTGATGAGTACTTGAACTATTTGTGATTCTCGACTACCTACAGTGTCAAAGGTAGGGTAACATCCTCTCTCGATCTTTTTGTGCTCTTTTTCACTTGACTTTCCCTCCTATACTACGTAGACCTGATTGACAATGAGGTACTTTTTGTCTTGTTTTTCATCCTTACCTATTCAAGGTATCTCCTATTATGATTCAACCTTCTGATTTGAATCTAAGGCTTGGTCACCCTAGTATAACATGGCATGTTGTCTGAGCCATCTCCTTTTTTGGGTTGTAGTCATCGACAAGAACTCGAGATTGTATCTGTATTTGTATACTGGCACGCTTTGGATGTGTGGTTTTCGGGTTAGAGAAGTTATCCATACCCATCTATTGTGCTCCACTCGAGGTGGTTAGTCATCCTCAGGCACCGATAATCTTCATTCATGGGTTCCTTTCTCATCCATGGTTTGTTCATGTATTCTCCTTTTTTTCTGGCACATTTATTGGGTTTTTTTAGTTCTTGCTCCTCTAATTCCTAGTCCCCTTTGTGTATTAAGGGGGCTTTGTCTTCCTTTTGGAGGACTATCGATTGGGAACCTTTCAATTTTGACCTTGAAGCTGTTGTCATAAGCCAGACCATTATCTGGCCACATCTTTCGCATACACAGAAGTCTTCATTGTCAACCTCACACTTTTCCTTGCTTACACTGACTTTTGGCTCCCATGTCATTGCCTTAGGTTGGTCGGACTCTACTCTTCTTTTTTCAGCTATTTGTGTGGCCCCATCCAGTATTGACACCTGAGATGATAAGCGGCAATCGGCCTGAAGTCTCCCTGCAGAAGTGACTACATTTGTAAGTGTCATGCCTTTATGAGCTTTGTTGTTCGACTCCCTGTTACTCGATGCTAGTTTACAGTGATCATATTGACATCTACCAACTTTGAAAAAGGGTTTGTATCTACCTTCATGGCTTCAGTCTTGTCAAGGAATCGAAACAATTTATTGTTAATCCTCTCTTGGATGACTTTATGGAAAACTATACATTTGTTCATCGAGTGAGTAAAGGAGTTATTCCATTTACAATAACTTTGCCCGCATAATTCATCTTAGTTTGGAATTTTATGTTTTCTAACCAATTTGATTTGTTTGGCCTCAAGTAACAAATCAAATATTTGATCTGCTCAATTTAGGTTAAAGGAATAGCTTTTCATAGAAGCTGCTAGCCTATTTGACTTCTGGGCTTGGGAATCTTTCCTGGCTAAAGCATGGTATGTAAAGGGTCTATTTCCTACAAAGTTGGCTAAATCGACCTCATAATTTGGGTCTTGGTAGTAGGTATAGTATAATGCATTACGTCATTGGTTTTCTTCCCTAAGGATGCTCTCATACTACTAGCCATTTCTGATAATTCGAATAAATCAAAGAATGTCATTCCTTCGAACTTCTTTTTCAATTTAAAGTTGAAACCATCTTGGACTAATTTCACAAGCTCGACCACGAGAAGACCATTGAGGCACCTTGATTTGACTATTTTAAACCTCATAATAAATTGTTTAGCCGTTTCCTCTGGGTGCTATTTTAGTCTAGCCAAATCGGTCATTGACACTCATAGGTCTACTTGAACAATATGAGATTAGATTTGTCTTCCATTTCTTCCCAGCTTTGAATTGAGTTAGGTAGGAGGTTTGTGTACCACATGAAAGCTTGTCCCATCAATGAATTGGGGAACAACCTGAGCTTTTAATACCCTTGATTCAAAAATTCTCCACACAGAGTGGTGAAGCGATAAATATGTTCCATGGTCGTTTTACTGTCTTCACCTGAAAATGTGGCAAAGTCAAGGGAACTTATAGTCCTCGAGGGAACTTATAGTCCTTGTCGATTTGCTCAGAGTAGGGCTTTCTATAGATGGGTCACATAGTACACCTGAGACCAGGCCCATACAACTCCTCAAGGACCCAATCACATGCTCACGAGTATTTTGGGCATACCCCTACGGCACCGCACCATATGGATTTCCTCAAGGTTGGTATGCGCCATGGAATGAAGGAGGCTGCATATTAGGCCCTGTGTTTGTACCACCATAGTTGTTGGGATCCAAGAAAGGATTGCGCCAATAGTTTGGTGGTTTTGTTCTATTAGGCTGGGGATTTCATCTTGTGTACCCACATCCAAGGGCGGTTGGCCCAAGAAAAGGGTATCCCCAACCTTGAGGGGTTTGGCCTCTACCAGGTGGTGGTCTTGGTGTCGGGTCACCGTATCCATTGGTGTTACAACCACATTAATCGACTTTGTACCTTTGTTGGGTATTTTGGTCATGGTGACCATTTCTAATGTTTGGTTGGTTGGGTCCCTTGTTTTCGGGTGCCCATGGCTCGTATCGATGTGTATCCCTTGGCTCAAATGTGGGGTTTTCAAAAACCTCAAACCCCTTGGGCCTTGTTGGTATATCTGCCTCTCATGGATAACCCATATAGCTTTGGGTTCTCTGTGTTAATCCCCCCATTTAAGTCATGATCGGCTCCCTAAGAGGTGGCATAGGGGTGCCCTCAGCTTGAGGCTCTGCTAGGTACCTGGGTGGTCTATCTTACCCCCCGAGCCCTTGTGAGATCTCAAGGGCATCCGTTCCATCTGTGACCCCTCTATTGTGGACGTCGAGATTGTAGTTGGAATGTATGTTCTCTATCAACGGTTAGAGTACCTTTTGTAGGACTTCATCTAGTATATCTAGCATCATTTGGAAACCTTTCTTGATTTTCTCAAAGAGATCATCGAGTCTCTCCTCGAGGTTCTAAGACGGCTCATTTGCCTCATCACCACTCACGTTTATAGGTTGTTTATCTTTTATGGGTAGCATTTTGAGAATGTCTTCTACTGTGGTTGCCAATTTATTAGTCATCAACGAAAATTTTATCTGGTCACCGGGTTAATCTATATGGATTTCTGGTTTGGTTTATCAAAAGGTATAGGTTCGATTATGCTTCTAGATCGAGGACTTTTCACAATAGAACAATAATACCCAATTTGACAAAAGATAGAACTTTTATTAACTGAAAAAACTCACAACATGAATCGAAAGTATACCTTTAGATAGATTGCCGCAATTCCTCTCTTGAGATTAGGGAAGAACTTTGTTGAATCCGAATGCGAGATACGATCGACTTGTTTGATACAGGACTTTAGATAGATTACAAACTAGGCCTAAGCTAACTGCTACACTAAGATAAAAATAAATGATTTGATATGAAATTGATTGACCATCTCTTTCGTTGCTACTTTTTCTATTTATAAGATTTTTCTTGATAGCTTCATTGTGGTCATGTCTACCTCCAACCGTTTTTCGGTTTGAGTTGTGGGTATCCCATTCTCTAACTGGTTCAAACCGTGGTTCCCTACTTATGAATCGGTTTGCTTGTTATTTACATGTGGGACAATTGTCACGTATTACTGGGCTTTAAACCTTCTGTCTCCCATCTAACGTGTTATACTCGCCGACTATTCGCTGAGTCATTGCTATTTGCCATGTGTCATTTATTGATTGACGGATTTTAAATCGTGACCTAACAATGAGCTGAAAGATATTGATCAGGCTTCGCATTTAGAGAATGCCACTTACGTGTAGAAGGTTGGTGGTTTTATGTTTGCCTAATGAAGAAACTATAGCTGGACCAAATTTTTACTAGATTGGATGATTCACGGATTGATCTAATAAACATAGATAAGGTTATAGGGGTAGGAATGATTCTTATAAAACCTGGACAAACTGAAATAGAAAACCTAGGAGCAACCATTTTACCCAACAACAAAAAAAAAAACTGGGACCAACCAGCTTATGTTGGGCTAGCTTGTGCACTTTTACTATATTTCAGGGAATCTATGCTGAACCGAGCTGATTTCAATCTGGGCTGTTTGACTGTTGCGCAGAAACCCTAAAATTTGAGTCCGCATGCAAGCAACGTAGAAGAAAGAAAATAGCGAAAAACAGTAATCATACAAATTAAGTACACAATGATTTACAGGGTTATGTCTACAGGCGAATATAGGGGGAGAAATCTCTATGAACGAAGAACAAGATATTACAATGAAAATGCAGTGGCACAGTTCCCAAGAAAATTTATATAACCCACGAAAAAAAACTTATTCTCTATATGGGTTGGGTCAGACCTGACACGGGTCGGAAATTTGCTCATCATTCGTCTATAAACAGGTCATTCGGATATTTGTTTAAAATTACAGTTGCATCTTGGGTTGAATTCAAGCCACGTCCCCAACATTGACATTAGTACTGACTGTAGTTGATTGAACCACACGTGTCTAAACCACAACATGGTTAGCTGGTTTGTCCAGTGGTCAAACAGAATTCGCCTGATTACTCGTCTCTTCCATGCCCCGGATTTTGTGCGCATAAAAGATGTGCGCACGGCATGCTCATGGACCAGGGTGCAGACACATCAGTGCCGAAAAGTGTTAAGTGCACCCTCAAAAAATGTACATCATTTTTCAGCGCTGATGTGTCCGCACCCTGGTCTATGCGCACGCCGTGTGCACATCTTTTGTGTGCACGAAATCTGACCCCTTTCTTTCAACATACGGCGGGTGTTGGTAACTCTGGGACGATAACAGATAGCAGTAGCAATTGGGTCTCAAAAACCCCTGGTTGCAACTTGCAACTCAACTATTGTGGGAATATAGATATCCACGTTGGTTGGATGTTCCCCACTCTCTCAACACCCGGACTGCAAGCCAACTACCAAGTTTAACTAGTGCACCGTAGTGGCTAATCTTATCTCATGGTTGGATATGTATGGAACCCCAAACCTTCAAAACGGGGAGGCATGAAACCATGGGCACTGTTCTAGGAGACTCGTAGATTTGTACCTATGTTGTCTCATTATCCTCATTGAAAAGACTAAGCAAGCCAACCATTTCCCAACACACCTTAATGGAAAGCAAAGCTTTAGCCGTTTTGTTGTAGTGAGACTGAAGCATTAGGCGGCGAGTGACACATGGGCGGAAAACGTGAACCACCACAAAAAGTTAATCACTGCTGGGCCTTTTTCACTTTTTCCATCCACATGTCACTCGGAACCCTGCTGCTTCAGTCTCACTACAAGGGGCCTACGTTCCCATTGTCTGTACCCATTTTGACCCTTTGCCTTTCCTAATTAAGACAATCATGAATCAACCGATATCTTGATCGACCAATCCCAAACAGCTGTAGCTGATCTGATCGGGATTGGACTTTCAAGTACTTTCTATAACCAAGTCAGGAAAGTTGTAGAAGTCTAAATTGGTATATTTGAACTTTCTACCATGCATGAAACCTAACACACGAAAAGTAGTAAAAGGTCTTTTACAATCTTCAATGCACAATCTTAGTTCCCTGGGACATTCCTTCAAAGCTTAAGACTTATTTACTTTCCATAGAATCTCCTTCCATGGTCAGCTTAGTAACGCCCAGTGCTTGGGCTGTCCTCAATGCCAATAGTGCTACTTCACTTATCAAACCAATATCTATAAAATGATCAAATAATCAGATGCTAATACTACGACTATTACAAAGATTTAGGATTGTATCAAAGCATAATTTATATCAATTGGTCAACGATATAGAAATGAGTCCCTCTGTACCGGTCCCTTTCAGTTTTCGGATCAGGTGATAAGCACAAGGCTCTGTGGCCCCACTCTGATCCCCATTTCATCAAAATATAATTGTGGCTGGCAAACACGAAAATACTTTTAAACCATTTAATAAAGGCCAAAGTATCTTCATATTGGCAAATATAGACCTGAATAATCACCATTCTTGACTTCAATAGGAATCCAATAAGACAGGATGTGAAAAGATTGAAATAGGCCAGAGACCTAGAGAAGTCTACTTCGATCAGGTGAAGCGTATACTGGGTTCCGTAGGACCTGTCAACCCCAAAGCAAAAGCAAGATAAAATGACTCATGAAGAGATGACATTGAAGTATGAGAGGGTGCAGCACATGCAATGACCCCACACGTACCCCTTGAGAAACTTCAACCAAATGTCGCGTCCCTCTCATTCATTGTCATAGGCTCACTAAAGAACATGAATTCTAATCTTTTGAAGAGTTCTTGACATCACTTCGAGATGGCCAAGACAAAGAAGATTAGGGAAGTGAGAAAGATGAGCATTGTGAGATTCCAGCTTATTATGACAAAGCTACAAGAGGGGTTCTCACCATTTATAAGACTGGCATTCGAGGTCCGAGAAAATCCTCTATTGCAGTTTAAATTGTGGCATTGTCGGGCATGCATCTGTATCTAAAAAATCAAATTTTGTTGGTGATTTTCACTTTTAGAGCATGTGTCACATTGCAGACGATGCCACACTTTAAGCTGCAATAGAAGATTTGCGCTGGATTTTTAGAAGTTGCCTATATAGATATCCAATTTCTCTAGGAACTGAAGTGGGGTATGTTTGGTCCCCGAAATTGATTTATTGAAGTCTCTAGAGAGTTGGGACACCTTCCAAATCCATGATTGTTTTTGGATTTTAATAATGATAGATGATACCTCCATGAATAATTCTTTTATTTTTGTTGTAATTAGATTAATATTAATCTTTCTATTTATACTCACAATAAACGGAGCAAAGTAAAGGCCAAATGGCTGGTTGCAGATGAGTAATGTATTTTGAGGTAAATGATGTATGGAAGTGTGCACGAGGCATGTGAATAGGTCATTCGACCAGTTGATTTATGAATGGAAAATGCATAATCCAGTAACTCAGAGCTGCATGTTTATAACAGAGTCTAACTAATGTTTTAACACTGTTAGGAAGATGTCTCTAATTCGACTAGAGGTAAACCCGGGTGTGCTATTAGGAGAAAAATCTGAATTTATAGATTTTTGACCCATTTGAGGTTCAACACAACCCGTGCAAAGAATAGAGATTTTTGTGGGTTATATGAAATTTATTGCGAACTGTGCCACCACACTTTTCATTGTAATCTCTTGTTTTGTGTTCATAATGAAATTCTTTCACCGTCTTCACCCGTGAACGTAGGCTTCAAGCCAAACCAGGTAAATCATCAGTGTGGTTTGTGTGATTGTTGTTTTTTGCTATTTTCTCTCTTATATTTTATTGCATACCAACTCTGAATCTAGGGTTTCAGCACAACATACACCACACTGTCATGATCTTGTCTCCAGTTACTTGGTCTTGGAAACCATACAACACCCCTTTAGGTTGGCTAGAAACCATGTCCATGAAAGTGAGGCATTATTACCTCATCCCATTCTCATATACATTGGACGCATTTGGTGTGTTTCTTATCTTATTGACAAGACTATGCAAGTCCTTTCCCGGCATAACCCTAGCAAAGGGGCCCAACCCTTTCCATTTACATAGATACCTTATCCAACTATCACATAATAATACTACAACTCTCTCTCTCTCTCTCTCTCTCTCTCTCTCTCTCTCCACCGGGGGTGTCAACAAGTGTATCTAGCATAGTCATTCTTAATAAAGGAAGATGATCCATGTGATGGTATATTAACTGTCTTAAATGTTCAACACTGTGATGTCCAAGACCATCATGCACGATTTTGCAGTAAACAGCAGATCCAACTTGTACAAGGGCCATGGAAGAAGAAAGCCTTCAAAATGTGTATTTCTGTCGAGTGAACCGTATAACGTGTTTGTAGAACCCACAATGCAGCTGCTAAAAAGGGACAGATCAAAGGTGTCACTAAATTACAGGTATGCAGTGGCCCCACATATGGCCCCTTCAGAAATTCAACAATATCTTCCATCCTCTCAGAGACCAATATAAATATCTTCATGGGCTATGCAAAGAATTGTCTAACTCCTAAGCTTTCTGAAAAAAGTTTGGCATGGCTAAGGATAAAAAGAGAGGGATGAGAAGCATGGCAATGCTAAGGCTTGTCATGGGGAAGCTGAAAAGGGGTCTCTTACCATTCATAAGGCCACCTTTGGATGATGATGCCGACGATGACGAGTTTAATGAAGGAGTTGGAGATGCTATGGATGTTCCAGAGGATGTGAAGGAAGGACAGTTTGCGGTTTTTGCAGTCGATGTCGAGATTCCGAAGAGGTTCATCGTTGAATTGAGTTGCCTGACTAATCCTGAGTTCTTGAAGTTGTTAGAGCAAGCTGAGGAAGAATTTGGGTTCGAACAAAAGGGCGCTCTCGCAATTCCTTGCGGACCAGATGATCTTCAAAGGGTAGTCCTTGGAGGCGGAAGGAAGGTAGGAAGTGGTGGTGGTGTTGTGGAGAGAACTCTGTAAGGCCACCATGATAGAGAATAGCCAGGGAGAAAGATATATAATGTGTTGCACTAGATCAGTTTTACAGTTTATCCACTCCACTTTTTTGGTGTAAATCGTCATATTTTTATAATTCAAATGACAGTTTATTAGTTTATTACTCTATTCTCTTACGTTATCAATATATTATTGGATGTTAAAGCAA
>JAOXJP010231477.1:0-10623 GCA_025762735.1 Platanus orientalis | reverse complement strand
CTCGGGATCGGTCCCGGCCGATCCCGATCCGATCCGGGCGATCCGAACCCGGATCGGACGAGTTTTAGAACCATGTCCTTGATTGAAGAAAATATCTCCTAAACACCTAAACATCACTAACAAGCTCTACCATACCTTATTGTTTGAAGATTTGGGTTTGCCCAACCTTGTTCTACATCACCGCTCCTCATGGCCTCTACCTATAGTCTACTTCATTATCAAGTTCTGAAAGACACAATAAGAAGGGAAAAAAGTGACTACAATTCAAGGACTTGGTCAAATGGCTTACAAACACTAAATTAAGCTAAAAGTTAGGAACATGGAAAAAAGATGAAAGAGATAAGGTAGGAGTAACAGGGATAGAACTAGTGCTAGCAATAGGAGACAAGGAACCATCAGCCATGCGAACCTTGTTTCAACTAGAACAAATACTATAAGAAGAAAAAAGTGATACCATACTAATCATGTGGTGAGAGGCATAAGAATCAATAATCCATGATGGGTGAGAAACAGGAGAGGAATCACTAAGGGAAAAGTCTTGAATACCTCCAACAATAATAGAGGATGTAGAGGCACCACCTAAGGAAGAATCCAACTGAGCCATAAAACGACGAATAGATGCCATCTCGATAGAAAGACTAGGGGACTTAGACAATGTAATGGAGTGGATTCCAACAACCCTAGCAAAGGACGGGATGAACCCTTACGGCCACAAATATAAGAACCACGCTGAGAAGATCGAGGAGTAGATTGTTGAGGACAACCATGTAGGTCCCAATAAGTTGCTTGAGTATGATGAGGATGACCACAATGATCAGACGATCTCGATCATCAGAGGAAGCACTTTGTCGTCCAGAACCTCTACCACCATGCGTGCCACCATGGAGTCTACCCTCACATTGAAAAGTAGAAACCAAAGTAGAATGCTCGATCACAAGAAGTGGAAGCATAGCATGATGATGATGTTCTTCCCGATGAAGGAAGGACTATACCCATGACAAGGAGGGGACACTTTTTTGAGCAAGAAGCTAGGCACAGACCTGCTCATACTCTGGATTCAAACCAGCCACAAGCTCAAACACGTGTTGCTCCTCCAATTAATAGCAAAAGGAAACAGTATCAGTAGGATCAGTGAGAAAGCAAGTGTGATACAACTCAATCTCCTTCTATAGACTAAGCATGGGGGTTGTAGTACTCCGAGATCGACTGTTCTCCCTGTCGCATTTGTCAAACCAACTGGAGAAGCTTGTATACAAGACTATTATGAATCTTCGCAGAATAGGTGCAAACAAGAGAGTCTCAAAAGTGCTTGGTGGAGAAAAGGAACATGCATGTCTTGCTGACAGACGGTTTTATCAAATGAATCAACCACGACATAACCAAGGCATTTTTAGCCTCCCACTTTACATAGGTAGGATACTCATGCTTAGGACTTTAGTCTCTCTTATAATATAGTCCCATTTTCTCGCCCCATAATGGTAAGCTTGGCAGACTAAGACCATGTGAGAAAGTTAGTGCCATCCAACTTAGCAGTGGTAAAAGGAGCACTATAAGCCTTTACAGAGCTCCCATGGGTACTACTGCCTGCACGAGAAGACGTAGTCTTGCTGACTTCTGACATAATGAGGTTTCCTAAAAAGGCAGAAACACAAAAACAAGATGCTGTTGGATATGGATTGGAAACGCGGCCAACAAACAAGCCAGGCCACACAACACAACACTGTTGGCCCCAAATAACACACCGGGTTGCACAAGAGTTCCACACATGACTACAAATCCCAATCACAACAAAGACTACAATCCAAGGCTTGCCAAGCATCAATCAACATAGAAGAGGCCATAACACAGTGGAAGAACAACTATTCAATACCAAAACATTGATAGGAGCACTACTACGTCCATATGGATGGTAACGCCATCTTTATGACCTGATGACATCAGCAGTCGACTGGCAAGAGCTTTAAAGTTGTTTTACGACCTTGGATATGATGTTCTTACTCTGATACCAAGTAGATTTTGTGATTAAGGGTTTGTAGAAAGGAGGAAGGAAAAGAAGAATGGAAGGGGGAAATCCTATGGAGAGATTGTATCTCTCTCTCATACATATATGCCTTTATTCAAATGTATAAAATACATCCCCTCTACTTTAGGATATTTACAAGTATTCCCTCTATGGTAGAAAGACCTACATAGTTGGACCCATATACATCTGCATACACCAATAGATTGGACCCCACATCTAACAAGTGAAATGACGAAAGTACCCATGACCGCATAAAAACCCATGTAAACAATAAAAAGACAAAGAACATTACTGATCTTGAATGAGATCCAAAGACCCATCATCATGCCATATCAAGGCTTGTTGATTAGCTTTCTTTCTCCTAGAATAGGTCTTTAATTGTTGTTTAGGATCCTCATCAGCTCTCCCCGGCTTAAAAGAACTTGACCCCGATGAGTTAAAGGCATGGTATTCCTCGTACATATCTGGGTTGAGTTGTTGAAATTCCATAGCTGAGATCCAAGTGCACTCTAACAACGAGTAACCTTTCCACTTCACAAGGAATTTTTTATGACCACCACTAGCAATAGAAATCAACTTCTCCTCTGAAACATTTTCAATAACATGTTGCCATAGGAGGCAATACTGGAACTGACATACAAGTAGAAGCACTATCACGGTGGCCTTCGTAAATATTAAAATCCTCTACATTAAATATAGAACTGATACTCATGTCATTTGGAAGCTCTAGAACATAAGCGTTAGAACTAATCTTCTAAAGAATCTTGAAAGGGCCTACACTTTTGGAGTGGCGCTTCTTATGAGTTCCCTTAAGGGATCATTCAGGTTTAATATGCACCATGACCATATCACCCTCTTGGAAATCAACCAAGTGATGACATTGATTAGGCTTAGTTTTATAGGTGTCATTGCTAAGAGCAATTCTCCTATGCGCATCACTATGTATATCACATATATGGCTAGCTAGTCCCTATACTTCAAAATATTGTTTTGTGCATCAGATGGTAATAAGATCTTAGAGATCTGTTGACTAAACTGTTGTAAGAAAATTCAGCCAGGATTAAGTCCCATTTGGAAGCATGATCACCAACCAAGCATCTCAGCAAATCACCTTAGCTCCTGTTAACCACCGCAGTCTTGTCATCTGTCTGAGGATGGAATGATGAAGAGAACTTCAACTTGGTATTTAAAATATTCCAAAGAGTCTTCCAAAAATAACTAATAAATTTTGCATCTCTATAAGACACTATAGTCAAAGGAAGCCCATGAAGTCGTGCCACCTTCCTAAAAAAAGTGTAGCCACACGTGAAGCATCTGATGTCTTACTATGCAGAATAAAATGTGCCATCTTGGAAAATTGATCCACCACCACATAAATCGAATCATGACCTCTAATAGTCTTCAGTAAGCAAGCACAGAATCCATAGAAAGATCTTGCCAAGGTTAATGTGGAATAGGTAGTGGTGTATAAAGCCCAGTATTTTGCTTTTGTTCCTTTGCCGATTGACATATATAACACTGCTTAATAATTCAAGTGATGTCTGCCTTCAAACTAGGCTAATAAAATCTATCTTCTACCATAACAATAGTCTTATCATGCCCAAAGTGACCTGTTGCATCTCCTGTATGCAACTCTCAAATCACCTGATCTCTCAAGGAAGTGTTAGGAATACTAAGGCATATATCTTTAAAGAGATAGCCATCATGTAATGAAAATAAAGGATAATAAGCATGCTGTCCTACCAAATCAACTTATATGATTCCAAAATCCTTGCAAAAAGAATAGTTTTTCTTCAGTTGTTCAAACCCAATTCATGTACTGACATAGAATGCAATAAATTGATAACATGACTAAGTGCATCTGCTACCTTATTCATAATACCAGCTTTATGCTTAAGAACAAATGTGTATTCTTGGAGAAACACCACCCACTTCCCATGACAATGGCTCAGCTTTTTTGTGAATTTGGATATCTAAGTGCCTGATGATATGAATACAAGATGAATTCCTTGGATACTAAATAATGTCTTCAGTGGCAACAGACCAAAACCATTGCATAAATCTCTTCAATCCCTAAAATCTTATTTTACAGCAATTCTACTCCATCTCAATTTCTTCTCTCTTTACCCCCTTTTCTAGCCTTATATGTTATGTGTATTAAACCCTCTTCCAAACATCTCAAAAGTATCATGGCACATAGGGATCTCTGCAGCGTTTCGTAAGGAGCATTCCCTCGTCTACAGGAAAGAGTTGTTTGGAAGTGATGTCAGGCCTAGCTAGGCAAACCGGTGCGCCTTCTAAGTAAGGGCTCAGGCCTTGGTAGGGGTGGAGTCGAGCTAGCCCAGATATATTCTTTCATCATATGTAGAGAATTTTTTTTCCTTTGTTTTATTTCTTGATATGATAAACAATAGGGTGACCATCCTGCATAAATACACCCCCAATTCCCACTTGAGAAGTATTACACACATTCCAAAACCCTGGGAAAACCAGGTAATTGTAAAACTAACATCTTGGAAAGTAATTCGAACTGAAGAAATGAACAATCAGCTTTTCTGGTGAATTGAAGTCTGTTCAGTATAATATAGGACATTGTTTGCATCATCTTGATCGTCTAATTTTGGGGCATTGAGTGTACATACATCAACAAGCAAAGCTAGCTCATTAGCAAGTCTTTTGCTGTCTTTATTATTCATCTCCTACTCAACACCACCTTCATCAACTATCAAGTCGTCTTTGTCTTCAATCTTGTTACCTCTTTGCTGGTTTCCTCCTTTGGTTGTTGTTTAGCATGAGGTTCCATAATTAGTTCATATTCTTTAGTTTCATCATCTGATATATCTTTCTTGAGACTAGGAATCCTACATAAGGTTGAGAAACAAAAGGAGTAGGTTATTGCAGCTTGGTTTTAAGTTTTTAACACCGACCATACATATAAATTTGCAAGATATCTTTCTCCTCATTATAGCTAGCCCCCATTTCATCAATCCAAGGCTTTCTGAAGACCACCTTATAGCCTTTTGAAACAACTTTTCATTCAGCACAATCAATATAAGTCTCTTGTTTGAATTGAATAATAAAATCTTCATCATAATAGTAACAATCTACAACATCTCAACAAAATTTGAAGACATCAGATTTTCATCATATTTTTTCACTAATCAGAACCTTGATTGCCTTTCCAGAGGAGAAAACAAATTTAGTCCTAATATCAAGAACCATCTCTTAGGCTTTTCTCCAATACCAAACTAACGTAGGACTAAAAGGGAGATTAAGTCAAGTTGCAAAGTTTATGGTAATTTGGGTTAGGGTTGAAGGAAAAGGTATATGATTGGCTAGGAAAATTCTGATATCCCCCTTCAAGTATGAGGAATGATCTAGGGTTGTTGTGTAGGGTTTATTTATTTAAAACATAAAACAAAAAACAAAAACCAAAGAAAAGTAGTTGTATTTTTGTACAACGAGGTTTTATGGATTAAAGGGGTAAATATCAGTAGGTTATGGTTGAAGGTTATTTTAGGGTTATGAAAGTTAGGAAAATTTGAGAAAAAAAAAAAAATCAATACTTGAAGAACTTTGTACATCAGTTCAAACATCAAGTTAATCCATCTTCAATCTCCAAACAGCAACCACCATTCATTTATTGCAACAATAAAGCAGATAAAAATATTTTTAGAAAGAAATAGAAGAGAGAAGAAGAGGAGAAGCACCTAGAATCCCTCGAGTTCCTAGGAATCACTTTTAGGGTTTGGGAAACATTCAACCAAACAATTGTAGCAGACAGTAATCAATATTCATTCTATCATGCCCCAAAACAGGACTCATAAGAACTATTCATATGTTCCAATAGGTGGGCGTCCAGCCCTGTTGGACAAAATTACAAAACTGCCCATACACAGAAAAGTGTGCAAAAAACCTCTATGACTCCCGCCCAACTTGACCAAAACCTATGGAACTTTAAAATCACTAAAAAAAGACTCAGAACAAAACCTAATGATTGGATCCCACATCTAACTAGTGAAAATGACAAAAATACCTGACAGCATAAAACTCATGTAAACAATAAAAAGATATAGAGAAAATTACTGTTCTCAATTGAGATCCCAAGACCAATCTTCATACCATATCAAGGCTTATTGATTATCCTTCTTTCTCCTAGAATGATGGATCATTGGAAGAATATTCTATTCTGCAGGTAACAGGTGCTTTAAACACCAAGATTTATGCTAAGCTATTTAGTTATAACTCAAAAGTGGAAGCTAATTGTGATTTGGCAAGTCATTTATGGCATTTGGATGTACCATGGAAGCAATGTTAAATTTCAGTATGTGCTGGCTCCATTTTGGGAACAACATGCTTGGATGTTGTTACCTTTGGTCTTCTAAAGTCTTCTTATAGAGGATAGGTGGTGTGTCCAGAAAAGAAATAAAAAGGCTCCCAAATCTCATTTGGATATTTTTCCTTGTATAACATTTTAAGTCAATTCAGATCTCCATTTGATCTGAACCTGTTCTGGTGTTTGCAGGAACAAGGAACTTAATGGGCTTATTTATTCAGGCTAGGCTTAGCGAGAATGGTGTCCAGGACCTGCTGGTCAATGCAATAACTTTGAATGTATCTATGGGAATAAAAGAAAATCAAATAGTTCTTTATAAAGGGGTGGAGGAAGAGATTGATCTGGCTTTGTCTATCAGGCCCTCTTCAATCAGAATGACAGATTACTCAATAAAGATGACAGTTAATGAAGACTCGGTGTGGGAAGGGGACATGTTACCTTTGGCTGTGTTTGAATTGGAGGTCCAAGATGAGGATATTGGCCAGTTGGTGAAAGGGGTAAAAGAGGTAACAGTGAGCTAGTTTCAGAATGGGTTCTCAATAATCTAGAAGAATTTAGTTAGTTCTTGTGTCTTTCATATGAGGGATTTGAGAGAGTTGTAGTTTCTATTTCAGAGAGAGAGAGAGAGAGTACCAGGATGAAATTGATGGGAAAGACGAGCGTAAAAAACTGGTCAAAGAATAAATTGGAAAGCGGTATTAATTTTGATAGGGAAGTGGGAGGGGCGGGAGAAGGAAGCGTCAGAAAGAGGAAGGGGCTTTTGCTGTCTTTGTCATGGGGTTCAATGTTAATTCTTGGAATGTGAGGGGTATAAGGAATAGAGATAAGTGGTTGAACATTCAACAAGGTATTCAAAGTTTAAGCCAGTTATTGTGTGTCTTCACGAAATGAAAATATAGCTAATGATTGATATGATAATGCAAGAGGTTTGGGGTGATCGTGTTTGTAGTTGATTTGCTCTTCTGTTCTTTGGAGCTTTGGGTAGGATTCCTATAATTTGGAATAATGATATCGTATCAGTGCAAGATTATGAATTAGGGGTTTTTTCCATGTTAATTGTGTAGGATGGTGGGGAAGAAGACTGATTGGGTGTTTATTGTTGTCTATGGTTCTATGCTTAATGTGGAGATTGATAATTTCTGGGAGTAATTGGATGATTTTAATGATAGGTAGGATCTTCCCTGGTGCATTTGGGGGATTTCAACTTAATTAAATTTCCCCATGAAAAGTAAGGGGGAGGTAGAAAGACTAGCAGAATGATCGAAATAGGAGATTTTTTTGATAGGTGGGATTTTGATCGATAGCCTCCTAAAAGGGGCTAATTTCACTTGGGCAAATTTTCAGGGTTCCCCCTTCTTAAGCAGATTGGATAGATTTTTTTATTGTAGTGCTTGGGAGTACTTATTTTCTGAAATGATTCAAAAAGCCTTTCGTAGATTGACTTTCTATCACACCCCTATTTTGTTGAAATCCTTGAAAGAAGCGAGTGGTCCAATCCCCTTCAGATTTGAAGGGAGTGGTTGCAATCCCCGGAGTTTTGAGATTGTCCAGCTTTCTTGGATAGAGTTGGTGTTCCAATTTAGGCTGAGTCAAGTTTTCAGTCTCAAACTAAAAGCTTTAAAGATTATGTTGAAGTCTAGGAATGAGGAAACATTCTGCTCTCTAAAAGTGGAGGAGTGTCTGATAAAAGTTAATGAGTTGAATAAGAGTGAAGAAATGAGGAAGCTCCAAGCAGGAGAAAGAAAGTTGAGAGATGATTTGAATTTTGAACTTCAGTCTCTGATTTTAAAAGAGAATATCTATTGGAGACAAATATCAAGAGTGTGTGGATAAAGGGGATAGGAACACTAAATTTTTTCTTAAAGTGGCAAGTGCTAGGAAGAAGGATAATGGCATTTGGCCCTTGCAGTTGCAGGTGGAGGGTTTGGATCTGTTAGAGTTTAATATAACAGGACAAGGGAAATAGAGGCTTTGGAGCATCTGTTTCAAGAAGAAGAAATTTGGGGATGGTCAAAGAAATGACAGGGAACAAATCCCTAGCCATGATGGCCTTTCTATTTCCTTTTATTAAAACTTTTGGCAGATAGTTAAAGATTATTTTAAGGTGGTTGAAGAATATTTCAGCTAAGAATCGTTCAACAAAGACCTTAACATCTTCATCGCTTTGATCCCTAAAAAGAAAGCTGCTAAGGATTTGAAGGACTTTTGGCCAATAGTCTTTTGGTAAGTGTTTATATAATTATTGCAAATACTTTGGCTGCTCTATTTTCCTACAGCCTATCATGGGTAGTATCATTTCCTAATCTCAACTATTGTTTGAGGAAAATTTTGATTGTGTATGAATGTGTAGATGCTAGGATTAGAGACAATAGAAAAAGTTTGGTTGTAAATTATTCTTAGAAAGGGTTTATGACCATATTATTGAAATTTTTTTAATTATATTCTAGCCCGAATGGGGTTCGGTTCAAAATGAAGTAGATGGAGGTGTGTGACAGGTCAGCTTATCTTTTGGTTTTGATTAATGGATCCTTCCGGTTTTTTGAAAGGTATGGAGGGCTGAGATTGGAGGATTCTTTCTCTTCATTTTTATTTATACAAAAGGCTTAGCTGCATGATTAGTAGGGTGGGAAATGGTTTTATCGAAGGTTTTCAAGTTGGAAATGTGAGTCTTACGATCTTGCATCTTCAATTCACAGATGATACAATCATTTTTACGAGGCATCAATTCGTTGGTTGGGTTTTCTTTGTTGTATCTTTGAGATGTTTTGTGTTTCAAGATGAATTTGGGTAAGAGCAAGGTCTTTGGGGTGGGGAGATCTTGGATCTTAAGAGCCTCGCTTCAATGTTAGGATGTAAAACTGTATCCTTTCCATTGTCTTACTTGGGGCTTTCTTTAGGATCAAACTTCAAAGAAAAGCTGTTTGGGAGCCAGTGGTGGAGAGGGTTGCATGAAGATTTGACTTTAAAAGCTCACTAGTATGCCCAATTATTATATGTCCCTGTTCACAATCCCGGTTTCAATTGCACTTAGGTTGGAAAGGCTTTTTAAGAACTTCTTATGGAATGATAGAGGTGACTCCAGGAAATATCAATTAGTGGATTGGAGTTTAGTTTGTTGCTATTTGTAGGTAGGTGTCCTTGAGATCAGAAAGATTAAAAATGCACAACAAAGCCTTAATAGGAAAATATATGGCGTTTCAGGATTGAAAGAGTGTTTTGGAGAGCTTTTGGCTTGAGGGTTGTGTTATATAATGGATGAAATCCTTGTTATGATTGACCAAACAATATCTATTTTGAACTCTTAACTCCATCACTGGGGCCTTCAGGAAATCCATTTGCGTGATTAATTGAAGTCCAAGATAAATTTATTTTGTATTTTTTTTCAGTTTCCTAGATTATTCATTCCCATGATTTATATTTTTGTATTTGAGTTTAACTTTGAATTGTTTAAATCTCAAATGGAGAATGATTGAAATGCGTATTGATTTTGAAAATATTAATAGATATTTACTTTTCAAAGGGGGTATTGCGAGACTATGGACTCTTTAATTGCATGAGAAGTGAAATTTAGATGATGGGTGGCTTCATTCCCATGGTAAGTAGATAAGGGTTTTTTTCTTTTCTCTTTCTGGTTTCAAGGGTTTCAAAAGGATTTCTATAAGAGGGAAGGGAACTTAAGTGAGTGAACAGGAAGTGGTCCCTGTTAGAAATTTTACTTATTTTGTATATATGCTTTTTTATAGGTTTGACGTGAAAACCTGGATGTCCAATCCTATTAGGGACATTTTTGGTAAATTTGAGGTGGAGAAAAACCTTGGGTCTATAAATATCTTAGTAGTTCCCATGGTAGAGCCTGAAGAGTCATTATTGTTGACTTCAGTATAGAGATTTGGGATCTTTCTTTTTTCCATCTAAAGATTGCGGAGTTGAGAAAAATATAAACTGTGCATTCTGTGGAGAAGCAATTTTTTCTGAGGTTAGAGGAAGATCTAGAGTTGTTTGAATTATTAAATGAATAAGGTGTGGTTTCTATATAATTATTTTTGTTATTGATTATCAATTTCAAGATGTATAGAATTATACTGGATGGTTAGAGTGACCTTGATGTTGCTTTGACACCAACATTTGCATGAATTTAAATTCAAATCCAACAAACATCAAGATTGTTTTATGCAGTAGAAATAATGGATTAGCAAACCCACTAATCATACTTATATATATATATATATGTGTGTGTGTGTGTGTGTGTGTGTGTGTGTGTGTG